>JAVIAB010000073.1:11029218-11206718 GCA_032433765.1 Megaustenia siamemsis
ATAATGTATTGTTTAACTATTGTACATTATAGACAAGTATAATACATAAGAAACAAAGTAGTTTATTTACAAGTGTTATACATGATAGTGTTAAATCGATAAAGGGGAGGTGGTCACGTTGTCAGAATGGACCTGTCGCTTGATGGGGTGAGGTAGTAAGTTGGAAGTTGTAGTAGTAGGTTAGAAGTTGGCGTGTATTAGAGGAAGTTGGTTGTGGAGGTAGTTGGTAGTAGAAGTTGTAGTAGTGAAAGTTGTAGTTGTAGACGTAGTCGGTGTAGAAGTTGTAGAAGTGAAAGTTGTAGTAGAACAGGGACGACGTTCAAATTAACAGACGACGACTTTTATTCGACTGACTCAACAAGCAAAGACCAAAACGTTACTCCCAAACCAACGAAAGCTTAGACTTTGGAGTTCTATATCTTTAGCACTTCAACGAATAACAGACAACAGTAATGGTGAACCTTACAGATAAGAAAACTTAGTTCCAAACCCCAAAATTTCGTCTCATAACTAAAAAGTTGAACTCAAAACATTAAAAATCTAGGTCCAAAGTCAAAATAGTTAGACACGGTAGGGCAAAAGGGCATATTCTTTCCAACCAATACTCCATATTCTTCTACACATCTGCATCTCGAAGCCTTCGAATTTATATTCAATGTTTGGCTACTGACAATGTGGCAGTCATTTCGTTGTAATGGTCATCTCGTTGTAACAGACACGTATGTCATGTCGTTGTAACAGACACGTATGTCATGTCATTTTATCAGAGACGTATGGTATGTCGTTGTAATAGCCATGTCGTTGTATCAGTCATGTCGATGTAGTAGACACGTATGTCATGTCAATGTAACAGTCATGTCAATGTAACAGTCATGTCAATGTAACAGTCATTTCGTTGTAATAGTCATCTCGTTGTAACAGTCACGTATGTCATGTCGTTTTATCAGAGACGTATGGTATGTCGTGATGGATCATGTAGGTTGTCGACTGGGCCATGATGGATCATGTAGGTTGTCGACTGGGCCATGATGGATCATGTAGGTTGTCGACTGGGCCATGATGGATCATGTAGATTGTCGACTGTGCCATGATGGATGATGTAGATTGTCGACTGTGCCATGATGGATGAATGTAGGTTGTCGACTGTGCCATGATGCTTGTATGTAGGTTGTCAACTGTGCCATGATGGATGAATGTAGGTTGTCTAGTGTCGCATGATGGTTATATGTATGTTGTCTAATGTGCCATGATGGATGAATGTAGGTTTTCTAATGTGCCATGATGGATGAATGTAGGTTTTCTAGTGTGTCGGGATGGCTGAATGTAGGTTCTGTCTAGTGTGTCGTGATGAGTGTATGTAGATTGTCTAGTGTGCCATGATGGTTGTATGTAATTGTCGAGTATGCTCCAACAAATCACCACGCCATTTAAACTTCTTTGAACACAATGGACACAGATGTTCACCAGAAGAAAATTCATTATGAGAAACCATCTGGAGAAAATCCAATAACCCTTTCGTCAACCATATTTAACATACCTAGTTTAACTTCATCAAACATCAAGCTCAACAATACTTAGCATGCCTACTTTAAAAACATCGATACAAGTGAATAACCTTTTATCGATAAGCCTTAACGTACTTTAAGAGAAAATATTCCAACTTACAGTGTAAAATAGAATCTCAATCCGTTAGAATGAATAGTAACTTTCCTTGAAGCAACCAAACTTATAACACGAAAGCCCTGAAGGGTCTTGTTTAAATATAGCCTGGTAACAAATGAATACATTATCCAATCAGTGAGTGATTATGCCAACATCGACTGATATCTGGATTAACCAATTAGAGAAGAGCATTAACATTGGAGGCGGAGCAAAGAAATGACTGACATCTGTATTATAACCATTCAGAAAAGAGCATTAACATGGGAGGCGGAGCAAAGAAATGGCTGACATCTGTATTATAACCAGTCAGAAAAGAGCATTACTATGAACGGCAGAGTGATTAACCAATTATAGAAGAGCGTAACTTTGAAAACGGTTCCAGTTCCATCTTAAGGTAAATGAATTGGTCGGGTTCTCATCGAGGATCGTGGGCGTTTCTGGTCCATAGAATGTGTTTGGATAAACTTATGTAGGAGTTTATGTTCCTGGGGGTTGATATTATTCACACATATGATAAGGCGTATAAGAAACATTCCAAGTTTTATAACGCGATGGCTAACCTAGTATACACATGATCGGAGAGAAATGAGCTGTTATTTACTGGAATAATTCAGCGAGTCGGTGGTCATGATATCTACGCCACGTTTGTAACCATCGTTATTGAAATACTTTCAGATCGAATTCGCAATTTCGGTCGTCTTGTTGTTCTATATACCCTCGCCTATCGATTAGTTAAGAATCATGTCAAAGACATGTTCGACTCTGATTCCGACATTTGTGTTTTAGAAACGGACTTTGGTACTTGGTCCGGTGGTATCATCGGAAGAGAATTTGGAGAGTGGTTACTAAAAGAAGGTGGTTTGGAAAATTTTCTAGACCTCTCTAACGAAGAAGCTACAACACTGTGGACTCTACTTCACAACAGCCTTTGGTCTTTAAGAGCTTTACCTAGAAATGTGAGTTTATATATTTTCCCTAATAAAAGTTTGGTAACCCCACAGCATTTGTTACTGCCTTACAATATTGTATACCAGGTCACGACACCCTCTCACACTGATGATGAGGGTTGTCCTGTAGTAGGCCTGTGATTGTAATAAGAATGGTTTGCTCCAGCTTTGAAATCTGAAATTTTCACAAAAAGAGATGGTGTTACTCAGTTCCCCTATAATGGGGATGTTGAGTTACTAAAAATAGATTTTGATCTCTGATGCAATACCTGATTAGTTACTAAAAATAGAATGTGACCTATGCTCCAATAACAGAATACTCATTGCCCTGGTGACCAATTGAGACTGATGGAAAAGTGAATTCCCAGTCATAGAAAAGTATGTTGTCACGATAGGTGTGTCAATAACAAGGAATAAAAATCATTAAAGACATCCTAATTAAGTTGTGAAATTTTGGTGGTTGAGAGATAAATCTGAAGATAAGCACATCAAACTATAAGAACAAGGAAACAATCGTATATTACACACTCTTAGAGCCAGTGTTAAGTTAACACGTATTTAGTTAAAATAGAAGGTTATAAATTGAGTAGAGGTAAACTTATACCTTATGGCTCATCTACTTTTTCGAAGAAACTCAAGTTCAGAAGAGGAAGACAGTGATGACGATAGTGATTTGTCAATGAGCATGCAAACCACGACAATATGGTCTAGTGGTAATTTTAATAATGGTTTAACTTTAGACTCAATTTTCAAAAAGACAAATATACGTGAAAGGTTTTTAAACTCTAGTGAAACCTCTGACACCTACATCACCGGCTCTCAAAATCAGGGAGCTGGAAGACTGGAGATTCCAACTGAAATAATTAACAACCACTCCTCGACTGGTAATAGAGATATACAAATCTTTGAACATGATATTTATTTTGAACAAATTAACGCAACGTGGAACGAACAATACGCTTGCAGCCAGCAAGGTGATACACTAAACGATAGAGCTACCAATGTAGGTAATTGCTTTGGAGTCGAGTTTACCTTTTGATTTGATATTCTCTGTTTCTCCTTCGTTATCTTTATTACTGGGTTATTACACAACTAGTAGAGACATTATCTTTATTGATGATGATAAATAGTAAATTTCCACATGTAATGAAAATTTTGAAACTAGTTGCTAGTAATGATTGACGTTATAGTAAAGGAAACCGAAAAAAAAAATAAAGGACTCATCGTTAATACCATAAAGAAGTAACTGTAACATCAAAGAAAACGACAAGTGGAATAATATTAATACTGGTAAATCTTTTGAAGTGTTATCCTCTGGAGTAGAGTAAATTTTACGTAGAAGCAGGTTTAAATTACCCAAGAGACTCATGGACAATAGGTTACTAGGTGAGAAGCGAAAGAGATATCCAATACTTGGATGTTGTGACTTGTAATGAGAACCGCTGTAATAACTTGTACCAACTTGAAAACGTGAGGGGTGAAAAGACAGAGGGAAACAAAGAGAAATGACATCAGCTACAGCGTTGTGAAGAGATATTTTATTATAAAGTGTTTTTCATTTAGAAGTTTTTGCTGGCTTTTAAACCTAAATTGTCTCGTTTCTTCTAGGTTCATTTTTGTGAAGAAACGATTGTTTTAACAATCCACGATGATGAAAATGACGAACCCAATTATTCTTGGCAGCAGTTTTCTATAGACAAGGAGCGCTTCATAAACCGTATACAAGAATGTGGCAAAATTATTTCCCCCATCCTAGCTATTGATCACAGAGCCAAGATTCTAAAAAAGTATTTCAGAAGTAATAGAAACTAAAGTTTAGTTGATATTTTACTTGCCAAGCCCAATCCTGTGTTCTCAAGAACACTTCCCTCTAATGTGCATAACATGCTATACTCGAGTTTGTCTCCAACTTGTCAGTGTAGGACCCGCCCTCTGGATCATCATTTGTTTTGATGACTCCATGGATACATCGGCTTCGTGGAACAAACTTCCCATGACTCATCAAAGATGGCCGCTCTCTGAACATGTCTCATCACGTCCAATGACGTATTGCATCAGTTACTATAAATAGAACGTATTCCATTGGTTACTATAAATAGACTGACCACGCCCCCTTGTTACAGGGTATAAAGGGCAGCCGTTCTCAGTGCTGCTACATACAGAAAGTCAGATCCCTGCTACCAAGTCGTGTGCTTTTTAGAATGGAGTCCGTTAGAATGGATATGTGTGATTCCGCTGTTAATGTTGACTGTGATGGTGCTTTTTTCTATGCCGCTCGTAATGGCGAGTATGTAAAGCCTCTACAGAAGAATGGTTTGAAGGCTGTCTCAGTTTCGAGATATCGAGCAAAGACTTTAATTCATCTTAGAAAATACGATGGCAAAACGGGGTTGAAATTCCCAACACGTTACGGTATAACACTAACACAGCCTGAATTTGAGACTTTAGTGGGTCTGAAGTCTACGATTCTCTCAGAGTGTGACAGACTACGAGTAGCCACAGGTGATGCGTCTACGATTCTCTCAGCTGAGTGTGACAGTATACAAGCAACCACTGATGGAGCTTCTACATTTCGCTCAGACTATGCCCGAGAACAAACGGCCAATGAGTGTGACAGTATACAAGCAACCACTGATGGAGCTTCTACATTTCGCTCAGACTATGACAGAGAACAAACAGCCAATGAGGGTGAGTGGTCGATCGCTGCTCCTTCCTTTTATGACGACTTCAAGTATCAACAGAGTGATCTTTCGACTGTTCTCACAGACACAGCTCACAAACGAAGTGACCCCCGTTCGATCACTAATATAACTGATGGATCTTATGTTATTAAGAACAATAAACAAAATTGTGTTAAATTTTGCGATCCTTGTGTATTTAAAAAACCACGTGGGAGACCACGTAAACTTGTAATTTAAGCACTATACACATATGTTGTTATATGTGTACTTTTTTAGATGATTTGTATCCATATTTGCACTATTTAAAGCATCATTGTTCAATTATAAACATTTGAATGTGTAACATGTGTTGTCTAGTTTTATTGTGAAAATAAACATTATAAAAAGATCATATTTGTTTGTTTTTATTTGACTTATTTTAATTTTAATTAGTTTCTTCGAAAATGTAGATGAGCCATAAGGTATAAGTTTACCTCTACTCAATTTATAACCTTCTATTTTAACTAAATACGTGTTAACTTAACACTGGCTCTAAGAGTGTGTAATATACGATTGTTTCCTTGTTCTTATAGTTTGATGTGCTTATCTTCAGATTTATCTCTCAACCACCAAAATTTCACAACTTAATTAGGATGTCTTTAATGATTTTTATTCCTTGTTATTGACACACCTATCGTGACAACATACTTTTCTATGACTGGGAATTCACTTTTCCATCAGTCTCAATTGGTCACCAGGGCAATGAGTATTCTGTTATTGGAGCATAGGTCACATTCTATTTTTAGTAACTAATCAGGTATTGCATCAGAGATCAAAATCTATTTTTAGTAACTCAACATCCCCATTATAGGGGAACTGAGTAACACCATCTCTTTTTGTGAAAATTTCAGATTTCAAAGCTGGAGCAAACCATTCTTATTACAATCACAGGCCTACTACAGGACAACCCTCATCATCAGTGTGAAAGGGTGTCGTGACCTGGTAAACAATATTGTAAGGCAGTAACAAATGCTGTGGGGTTACCAAACTTTTATTAGGGAAAATATATAAACTCACATTTCTAGGTAAAGCTCTTAAAGACCAAAGGCTGTTGTGAAGTAGAGTCCACAGTGTTGTAGCTTCTTCGTTAGAGAGGTCTAGAAAATTTTCCAAACCACCTTCTTTTAGTAACCACTCTCCAAATTCTCTTCCGATGATACCACCGGTCCAAGTACCAAAGTCCGTTTCTAAAACACAAATGTCGGAATCAGAGTCGAACATGTCTTTGACATGATTCTTAACTAATCGATAGGCGAGGGTATATAGAACAACAAGACGACCGAAATTGCGAATTCGATCTGAAAGTATTTCAATAACGATGGTTACAAACGTGGCGTAGATATCATGACCACCGACTCGCTGAATTATTCCAGTAAATAACAGCTCATTTCTCTCCGATCATGTGTATACTAGGTTAGCCATCGCGTTATAAAACTTGGAATGTTTCTTATACGCCTTATCATATGTGTGAATAATATCAACCCCCAGGAACATAAACTCCTACATAAGTTTATCCAAACACATTCTATGGACCAGAAACGCCCACGATCCTCGATGAGAACCCGACCAATTCATTTACCTTAAGATGGAACTGGAACCGTTTTCAAAGTTACGCTCTTCTATAATTGGTTAATCACTCTGCCGTTCATAGTAATGCTCTTTTCTGACTGGTTATAATACAGATGTCAGCCATTTCTTTGCTCCGCCTCCCATGTTAATGCTCTTTTCTGAATGGTTATAATACAGATGTCAGTCATTTCTTTGCTCCGCCTCCAATGTTAATGCTCTTCTCTAATTGGTTAATACAGATATCAGTCGATGTTGGCATAATCACTCACTGATTGGATAATGTATTCATTTGTTACCAGGCTATATTTAAACAAGACCCTTCAGGGCTTTCGTGTTATAAGTTTGGTTGCTTCAAGGAAAGTTACTATTCATTCTAACGGATTGAGATTCTATTTTACACTGTAAGTTGGAATATTTTCTCTTAAAGTACGTTAAGGCTTATCGATAAAAGGTTATTCAATTGTATCGATGTTTTTAAAGTAGGCATGCTAAGTATTGTTGAGCTTGATGTTTGATGAAGTTAAACTAGGTATGTTAAATATGGTTGACGAAAGGGTTATTGGATTTTCTCCAGATGGTTTCTCATAATGAAGTTTCTTCTGGTGAACATCTGTGTCCATTGTGTTCAAAGAAGTTTAAATGGCGCGGTGATTTGTTGGAGCATACTCGACAATTACATACAACCATCATGGCACACTAGACAATCTACATACACTCATCACGACACACTAGACAGAACCTACATTCAGCCATCCCGACACACTAGAAAACCTACATTCATCCATCATGGCACATTAGAAAACCTACATTCATCCATCATGGCACATTAGACAACATACATATAACCATCATGCGACACTAGACAACCTACATTCATCCATCATGGCACAGTTGACAACCTACATACAAGCATCATGGCACAGTCGACAACCTACATTCATCCATCATGGCACAGTCGACAATCTACATCATCCATCATGGCACAGTCGACAATCTACATGATCCATCATGGCCCAGTCGACAACCTACATGATCCATCACGACATACCATACGTCTCTGATAAAACGACATGACATACGTGACTGTTACAACGAGATGACTATTACAACGAAATGACTGTTACATTGACATGACTGTTACATTGACATGACTGTTACATTGACATGACATACGTGTCTACTACATCGACATGACTGATACAACGACATGGCTATTACAACGACATACCATACGTCTCTGATAAAATGACATGACATACGTGTCTGTTACAACGACATGACATACGTGTCTGTTACAACGAGATGACCATTACAACGAAATGACTGCCACATTGTCAGTAGCCAAACATTGAATATAAATTCGAAGGCTTCGAGATGCAGATGTGTAGAAGAATATGGAGTATTGGTTGGAAAGAATATGCCCTTTTGCCCTACCGTGTCTAACTATTTTGACTTTGGACCTAGATTTTTAATGTTTTGAGTTCAACTCTTTAGTTATGAGACGAAATTTTGGGGTTTGGAACTAAGTTTTCTTATCTGTAAGGTTCACCATTACTGTTGTCTGTTATTCGTTGAAGTGCTAAAGATATAGAACTCCAAAGTCTAAGCTTTCGTTGGTTTGGGAGTAACGTTTTGGTCTTTGCTTGTTGAGTCAGTCGAATAAAAGTCGTCGTCTGTTAATTTGAACGTCGTCCCCTGTTCTACTACAACTTTCACTACTACAACTTCTACACCGACTATGTCTACAACTACAACTTTCACTACTACAACTTCTACTACCAACTACCTCCACAACCAACTTCCTCTAATACACGCCAACTTCTAATCTACTACTACAACTTCCAACTTACTACCTCACCCCATCAAGCGACAGGTCCATTCTGACAACGTGACCACCTCCCCTTTATCGATTTAACACTATCATGTATAACACTTGTAAATAAACTACTTTGTTTCTTATGTATTATACTTGTCTATAATGTACAATAGTTAAACAATACATTATTGTCTACCCCTGTGTTATCTATTGTGAGATATATACGAATAAAACAATAAATAAATAAACTTGTCAGTGTTAATTTCCCCTAAACATCTCACATTAAAACAACCACCCACTAAAATTCCCCTGATAAGTGGTATTCTAATCTTCAGATGATAAAAAGTCCGTAGCCCTGGCCAGTCTGGCACTCAAACATTCAATCAAAACTTTTCACAGCGAAACACGGTCTTTGAACACGAACCAGCGCAAAGATATTAATTACCCCCAAGCGTCTCACATTAAAACATCGGTATCGTAAAATTCCCCTGTTAAATGACTCTCCTGATGAACACTTACCGGCGACGGATATTTCACCACGGGAGGCAGATTCTTTGATGTTCATACGGGAGGCGGATTCTTTGATCGCGCTTAACGTTAAACGCGGCCCCCTCGCTGCGCGAGGTCGCCTCGCGTCTACCGTGAACTCTTTGATCTTGCGGCCGCTTGCGGCGCGTCTTCGCTGCACGTCTTCGCGGCTGCGCGTGTACCGAGCTCTTTGATCTCTCGCTTAACGTTAAACACAGTGTTTGGCGTGTAGCGTGTGTAACGGCCTAAGCTGTTACCTTTAATTCTAAAGGAAGTTTTTAAAAACAATAAATAAACTTGTCACTGTTTTTTATTGAATGAGAGTATAAAGAAAGAATAGATTTATGAAAGTTACGGAACCATTGAAAGTACAAAGAATATAATAGATTTATGATACCACCACCACCCCTTCACCACCGCCGCGGGAGGTCACCACGAGCGCTCACCCGAGAGGTCAACGAGAGGTCACCGGGAGGTCACCACCACCGCCACGAGAGGTCACCGGAACAAAAATGGGCGGGTAGACTCTCATATAAGGAAAAACGGTAGACTCTCATATAAGGAAAAAATGTGCTTCCATCTGCAGGTAGACTATTTATATAAGAAAAAACAACCCGGCTGCAGCGATTTGGCTGCAGATGGAAGCACTTTCCACGGTCCTATCACTGAATATATACTACTCACAGTCTTAATAGCAGATACTGAGAACGAACTACAAGAAATGATATACATAATAGTAAAAGAAAGCAACAAGAAAGGTCTCAGTCTGAATAGTAAGAAAACAGAAGTAATGGTCATATCGAAGAAACAATCATCATACCGCATAAAAATAAATAGGACAATCTGATAGAAGTGCAACGTTTGAAATACTTGAGCACAATAATAACATCAGATGGAAGATGCACCACAGAAATAAAAAGCAGAATAGCTCAGGCCAAAATAACATTTAAGAAAATGAAAAACATCTTATGCAACACATTTATGTCAATGAAAATGAGAAAGAGAGTTCATCAGTGCTATATAGAACCAATTCTGACCTATGGAAGCGAATCACGGACAGTAGACAAACAAATGAAAAGACGATTACATGCCATAGAGATTGGATTTCTCAGAAGAATGTTGAAAATTCCTGGACAGCTGAAAAGACCAATGAGGAAATTCTCGAAGAGGCCAACACAAAGAGAGTGCTCCTTAAAAAACACTAGAAAGAAACAATCAATATTCGGGCACATCATGAGAAGAGGAAAGTTGGAATACTTGGTTACAACTGGCAAAATACTGGGAACGAGAGAATAGCTAGGTGTCATGGCATGAAAAACAGTCAACAACAGAATTGATACGATGCACTGTGGATAGAAGATTGTGGAAGGACATGATCGCCTACGCCAACCGGTATGGAACATGATGATGATTCTTATGATATGACTAAGACACTTTATTTTCGGACATTTTGTATTTGTCGAAGGATAACTTGCAGCTTTATTTATTTTAGAATATTTCCTTAACCTGGTTTGTCCTGTGACAATTTAATATAATTTATCAAAATGAATTTTATATTGTGTGAGCTTTCTTATTGGGTGTTAGACTGTGTAGATGTCGTAGGTAGCAGAGCGATGGAGCAGACATTTGCTGTTGATAATGTGGCTTGCTACCATAGGATGTTCGCGTATTTGAAGACTGATGGCATGTCACTATAATAACCTACTGATATCTATCTTTCATTTCTTCGTTCAATTTTCGCATCTCTGTGAAAATACATTCTATGCACCTGAATTCTATTGCATAATTAATTTTGATAGAGTTAACATAAGTGCTTAGATCACGTGATAGGTCTATCTCGGCTGTCTTTATCGTGTCCTGGATGTTCAAATACGTAAACTGCAGCTTTCACCAGAACAAGGAAGTGGTATTATGGTTTGTCCTCGTTTTAAAATTGTACGCTTCCATTTGTGTTATTCATGTTCTGAGTCTGCTTCAGCTTGGCTGCAATTGCCGTTTGTTAAATCATCTTATCTTCATCTTATGCTTGAATCAAGAATAAATCACAATGAAGCCGACATATTTTTTAATCCATTGAGTGATATTCTGCATTAAATTATTACCTCAAGACGTGTTTCATCTTTTGGCGGTAATAACAAACACAAACTTCGCTTTAATATTCACAAAATGTTCTTTTATCAAGAGAGAACCAAAAAATTTTGTTAACAACAAGAATAGTATTTCTTAAAGCGAATGAACAAGAAAAAAGAATTATACAACCCATATGGAACAAAACAAAATACAAATATTGTTGACGGTGGGAGCCATTATAGAATACATCAAACTACATTATAAATAAAGCAACAACAAAAAAAAAGAGAGAATAGGAATATAAAGAACGGGCGAAAGTAGACTGACAACAGCACTGAATATTTTTGATATTCAAATGTACCATTACTGGGTAAAATAGAGTAAAGCGGTACTGTAGTATATCCATACACACAAAAAAAGATGACACGAAAATCAACATTTGATAGGAAGATGACATAAAATAATGATGCAAGAGCAGAAGACAAATTATGAACGGTGGAAGTCAATGCCCTTTAACATTGATCAAGAGATTGAGTTTGTATGAATGCTCACATTGCAAGCACGTGTTTCTCTCTAACATTTGGTTACCTACAGCAGGGCTGTCACTTTTGTTTCCTCCAAAAGAATAGTCCATGAAGTGTGTCCTTGAACTTTGAACTCATGCGGAAGTACACAAAGATATTCACACTCGAGTTGGTGGCCTCCAGGACAAAGGTCACAGACCACGTGACAACAAGTAAGTTGTAAAATCGACCACTCATGCTGAAGTCTGGGTAGAATATCATAATCAGAAAATTCACAGTCGGTGGAATGTAACAAATAACAAATATTGTTGATATCAAAGTTATCATCTTGACCACTTTTTTTTCTTTAACAGACCCTGATTCTATTTTGGAAGTTGTTTGTACAACCGCCGATTTTCTCCACTTCGTTTTTTCGTTTAATTTCACAACAAGGATAAATGTGCAAATAGTCACAGAGATGAGTAAAGCTGATGACAAGAACACACTGTGAATAAAGAAAGTTATTGATTCAACCATTTCCCTGCCTGGTAAATAAGTAATGCCGAGTTTTGAAGTATTTCTGACAAGGTCGTACTTCCATTCTAGTTTGTTCACGAAGTAGAAGGGAGAGAACAGGAAGAACATCGAAAAAAAAATTGAAACAATAATGACCTTAGTCCTGAATGGAGTAATTATATTCTTGACCTTGAGAGGTATCGCGATACAGAGACATCTCTCCAGAGTGATAAATGCTGTGATGAAGCTCGTGATTCTGAAATATTAGTATAACATAAGCTGAATAAAGATTGTATTGAGATCTACTAGGCAATTCAAAAGTAAATATTTTGACAGTTCCAGACTAGTTTTTGTAAACCTAAAATATACGCACATTCTCAAGATGCGTCACTAATGTGCCCAGGTCACTTGTTCTCGAGTACGATGTTCATATAACGTATTCACTACTATCATGAGGTATGTGAAGTTTGCATGTATGATAGTTATTTTATTTTGATATGATTGGTGGAGGTTAGGGGGATTACTTCGGGATTAAAACAATCTGGTTCAAATCCTGTGTTGAGTCATAGATCACATTTGTTCTGCTGATGTTTTAATTTCACTCGTACATAAACTACTATAGGCTTGAGTGACTGCTTTTATAATCTTCAAAAGACCGGCAAGGAACACTTTTCTTTCACAAAATAGAGATCAATATTAAAATAAATTAGACAAAACAACAAGCAATAAAGAAATGAATCATGTTGGTAACAAGTATGTTTACTATTCTCATGTAAAGTTGTATAAGATGGCTAGACCACCTATCTAGAGTGTAGAATGGACAAGTTACTAAAGACATTCTATATTAGAAAGACAAAGTGTAGTAAATGAAAACATTAAATATCCCTTCAATGTTAGACATGGCTGGTCTGTAAATCTGTGACATGATGGCCCAAGACATGAACATAATTGACTTGGAAGAGCTTGTGTAAGACAAGTTCAGTTAGGGCCAGATATGACGCAACAGTTTGGGACATCAATAGGGAAGAAACAGTATAGAAGAAACAGTTTGAAACATCAGGATGGAACATAAGTATGGAACATCAGTATGGAACATCTGTATGGACTATCTGTATGGAAGAAACAGTATGGAACATCTGTATGGAAGAAACAGTATGGAACATCAGTATGGAACATATGTATGGAAGAAACAGTATGGAACATCAGTATGGAACATCTGTATGGAAGAAACAGTATGGAACATCAGTATGGGACATCAGTATGGAACATCAGTATGGGACATCTGTATGGAAGAAACAGTATGGAACATTTGTATGGAAGAAACAGTATGGAGCATCAGTATGGAACATCTGTATGGAAGAAACAGTATGGAACATTTGTATGGAAGAAACAGTATGGAACATAAGTATGGAACATCTGTATGGAAGAAACAGTATGGAACATAAGTATGGAACATCTGTATGGAAGAAACAGTATGGAACATAAGTATGGAACATCTGTATGGAAGAAACAGTATGGAACATCAGTATGGGACATCCGTATGGAACATCAGTATGGAAGAAACCGTATAGAAGGAACAGTTTGGAACATTAGTATTGAAGAAACAGTATGAAGGAACAGTTTGGAAAAACAGTATATAAGAAACTGTATGAAAGGAACAGTTTGGAACATCAGTATATAAGAAACAGTATGGAACATTAGTATGGAAGAAACAGTATGGAAGAAACAGTATGGAAGAAACAGTATGGAAGGAACAGTTTGGAACATCAGTATGGAAGAAACATTATAGGACATTTTTTATGGAAGAAACAGTATGGAAGCTACAGTTTGGAACATCAGTATGAAAGAAACGGTATAGAAGCAACTGAATGGAAGCAACAGTATGGAAGAAGCAGTATAGAAGCGGCTGAATGGAAGCAACACTAAGGAAGCAACAGTATGGGAAAAAAACAGAATGGAAGCAACAGTATGGAAGAAACAGATGGAAGAAGCAGTATGGAAACAACAGTATGGAAGAAACAGATGGAAGAAGCAGTATGGAAACAACAGTATGAAAACAAGCGTCCTTATTTAGCCGATACTAGACGTACACCAAGGAAGACAAGCAACTTCTTACACGATCTCTGAATGGCCTCCAAACCCAGTGTCTCTCAACTCTGACAGAACTCTATTTAAACACTCCAATACCACAGTTCCCATCCAGTATTAAATCAATGTCTCTGTTTCCAATATCCACAAAGAGGTTATTTTGTCTATTTTTTAACTGTCAAACTCTATAATTTGCTGAAAACTATTATTGTACAATTTATCTATATACTTACATTCACAATTAGCAAAGAGTAATACATATAATTATATCTCCACAGTGATGGGAGAAAAAAGAATAGAGCCACTGTTACCTGCCATACATATCGAAAGAGGTAACTAAGGAGATTTCAATCGTCGACTGTGCAGTCGAGTATGACGATCACGGAGCGACTTTGTCGAAAGAATGTATCGATGGATTTTGAGAATTGCTGTGATAAGTGGTGTAGCGGATATGGGGATGTTTTGACTGCACTAAAGCTGGTTCCATGGATAGAAGAGAAAAGAATACATGCTTCGCCAATGTACATGCCAGCTACATTAATTTATTCCAGGTTAATTTTCAATTGGTTGGCACACGAGTCTTTTATTGCCGTAACTGATCGTGTAATTTTGTTTGGCGCTAGCTGTTAATATTCTAAAACAAATTAACAACAAAAACATATTGTCAACATCTGAAACAAGTGATTAACGTCTAATAAAATATTAACATCTGAAACAAATCAGATCACATTTTTAATACCGGAAATGAACAAATCAAAATAAAAATTGTAATACCGGAAATAAATTATTAACATCTTTAAAAAATGTTAGAAAAAAAGTATAATATTGTTTTCTTTTCAGCATTCTTGTTTGTCAAAATAAAAAAAATGGAGTGCTTTTGACAAAGTCCTTTAGTTCGTCTCACACATTGTCCTTGACGAGGCCTACGATATTTATATAGTTTGATTGTCTATCTTTTTCATTTTTTTGGGTGGGGATGGTATCTTTCTTTAACTTGCATGTTGTTACACGCAGGAATCCGAAAAAGACATGTGATCCACACAATATCGGTGTCGTTAATTCCACTATGAGGGACTTACGTCAGAGGAGATCTATGCACTTGTAGATTTAACCGATGTACATCGACGATGACCTGTCGACTAAACTAAACTTTCACTTTTTTGCACCTGATTGTTAATGCTTGTTGTGGAATGCCATTTTCCAGTGACCGATGTCTAAACTATATATTTTGTTGTCTCTGTATGTAAATCAAAACTGGTGTTACTTACACCTTTTCCCTGATTGTTGTCATTTCTTATTTTGTGACTTATTGTCTCATTAAGTATCCATTGAAGACAAACTTACAGTATTAACATAAATCTTAATTGTATAGTTATGGATATGGTTAGTTGAAGGCCCTGGTATTGCTGCAAACGAATTAAAATCCATAATTGCTCAACCGCCCGTGTCAGTGAAATCATCCGATATAAAACTCATCTCATTGAAGGATCCAAACAAAGGAAGGGTGTTACAGTCCCCATCACAGCAGCTACAGCACACGCCAAAAGATATAAGGCCAAGCGGCACTGAAAGTGAACCAGCTAAACTGCCCTAGTCATACGATATCATCATTCATGGTACACAATCTCAATATCGAAATACGATCCTGATACTCCCCCCCCCCCCCCCTCCCCTTTCCAGTTCACTGTGTGCACAGAGCACTAAACCCATTAACTCTGGAAGCAAGCTGGACATGGAATATGAGAAAACAGCAAAAAGGAACACTTTTCAGACTGAGCCACAATGGTTCCTGCTGCCTATCCTTCATATTGACTGGAAGTCTATATTATATAATATTTTTATTCTAACATTAAGAATTTTAAAACGAATTATAAATATCATAATCAGAATATATTTGACATTGCACTGCTAGGTCTTGTAGTTCCGGGTTTGTTCGTTAAGTCCATAGCTATACCCTCTCTTTTGATAGTTCTACTTCCTTCGCATTATTTTATACATCATATATATAATAATTATATTATTGCATGTATATACATGTATTGTTGTACATTTACCCCTCATATTTTCATGAACTATATCTGTTGAATTTTACCTGTTAAAACACTCATGTGGGAAACCCCCAGTGGCATAGTTAAACTCCAGAGGTTCAAAGGGCAGTTCAAGTTTTTGATTGTCAAAAGCGTGGCAGATACTCGTCCAAAACATGGTAATGGAGCACGAGAGATCAGAAATAGCCAGACCTGGAATACATGAAAACCTTCATTTATCGACAATGAGGAGCGCGCATTTTATTAATTCTAACAATGATTAATTTTTCGAAACGAAATTAAAACATTAATTTTTGCTGATTTGCTGTAGATATAATAGTGTCTGTGTTTTATGACTGTTGCGATTTTATCCGTCATGCAACACTCTTTCAACTATCACACTTCGTTTTTGATGAAAACACATGACTGACGTGCAAATTGTTGACTAAGTAGAAGAATTTATACTTACACTTCAGTTTTCTTCGTTTGTGTACAGCTCCACACTTCAATATTAATCATTCAAAAGTAATATTAATTATATAATAAATATAATTAATTTGAAATAAATAAATACAATAAATATAATTATATTAATAATATTAATTCTCAAAGAGAATTGTTAGCTCCAGGCTGGTGGCATCTCATTACAGCCTGCATGATATGGTACTGGTGATGGCCACAACATCCTTCTCCGTTCCACACATGTTGGGTATGATTGTTGCAGATATTCATCTGTCATTTCTCCTGTGCCACAGTCACATTCATCATATATTTACTATCATTAGGGTGGGGTGTTGAAAAGTTGGGACTACTAACTGCTGTGGCCAAGTAATTGAGCTAATGACATTCACAATGGAAAACACACATGTTGTGATGGATACAAAAATAACAATATACAACCCAGTGTTTCTGTCACAGTTGTGATACCAGTGCCAAACATAGACGTTAAGAGCAAAGTAGAAGAGAAAGATCACAGCTACTGAAACAAGATGATTTCTGTAAATAATTAATGTGACAATAAAACATACAACTGGAAATGAACAGATTAGGAAAGACACTAACACAAGACCTTAACTGCATAAATAAACGAACAATTAAACAATGGTTTGAACATATAATGTTTTAGTTACAAACAAAGACGTCACAACAAGTTTTAGTCTCTAGATACAACAACAGGGGTGTTATGAGATGACATGCGACATATATGACCACCTGTGAGTAAAAAAGTGAATAAAACAGAGAGCACTTTCAAGAATACCCAATTTTACATTAACGGTGAAATGCAAAAGAGGGTAGTGTACAAGAAAAGATATACCTTACACTGTTCTGTGAAGGTCTGTAAACTACTAGCTAATGAACACTTCAATCATTATCATAATCTAGTTTATCCCAGATAGCATGTAACATCAAGTTTGTGTGACACCCTCTACCATCACAAGCTGTACTAGATTAGTCACAATGGTTACTCGGTTACTCTGGGCACAGAGAAACGTTGGATTAACCTGTGAATAGTTCTGGTCATTGATCATGGCTCAATCTGTCAGCCAGATGCTCTCAACAATTGTGCTAATAGGCAAATTTGTACAATAATTTATCACAAAGGCTGAAGGGAAATGAGGAGTAACAAAACATAGTATCATTTTTGCTTTCATTTAGTAAAAATACATGATCTGGCGGTAAAGACACAGCCTTCGAGCTTATCCTTCCATACTTTTGTTCATGGTGGACATTTAAATTGTGCAAATAAAGTTATAACTCAACATTGTTTCTAGCGTTGTAATTATAACTGGTAAATTTGCACGTTTGGAAACTAATATCGTCTTCTTCTTCTTCTTTTCTCTTTCACTGATACCTAAAAGGTGTCGTGGTTTATATCATTTGTCGTTCTTGTGCTGCTCGAATTGTCTGAATTAGTGATTTTCCTTTGTTGTTACATGTCTCTGTCACTGCATCTATCCATCTTCTTCTGGGTCTTCCTCTTGGTCTTTTTCCATGCATTCTCGAGAAGAACGCCCTTGATGGTGATAGGTGAGGATTCATTCTGACCAGGTGGCCAAACCATTTAAGTTGTTGTTGTTCTATATATTCTTGGCAGGGTTTTGTTCCTACCATTTTTCTTATGGTTTCATTTGGTATTCTATCTCTTCTTGTGTTGTTTGTTACTTTTCTCAAGCGTCGCATCTCACATGTATTGATCTTTCTTAAATGTGATTTAGAAAGGGTCCATGTTTGACTTTCATAGCACAAAGTTGGTATGAATATGCTATTTATCATTTGTTGTTTAGCTGGCATAGAAATGTTTGGATGTCTTAACAATGGTGAAAGCTGGTATGTGACAGCATTTGCTTTTTGTATTCTCATGTCAATTTCTCTGTCTAGTTTTCCATCTTCTGTGAACATTGTGCCTAAATACTTGAATTCCTCTACTTGTTTTATTTCTTTGTCTTTGATCTTGATGTTTAATGGGTGTCTTAATTTGCTTATTCTTATAGCCTCTGTTTTTGCTGTGTTAATTTTCATACTGTAGTTTGTGCAGCTTTTATCTAGAGATGTTAAATGCTGTTGTAGCAGGTTTTCATCCTCGTATATTAGGCATTGGTCATCTGCGAAGAGTAGCTCATTGATGTTGGAGTTTTCTACCTCTATGTTATTATTTGATTTGTCCTTGTTGTTGGTTGTTTCCTGATTTATTTTGTCCATATATATGATGAAGAGGAGTGGTGAGAGGACACATCCTTGTCTTACTCCTGTTGTAACCTGAAACCATTCTGACAGACCTTCCGATGTTCTGACGGCACTTTGACTGTTTTTATATAGTGCTATTATATTTTCTAGTAGTTGTCCTGCTACCCCGTATGTTTCTAAAGTTTGCCAAAGTTTGTTCCTGTCCACACGATCAAACGCTTTTTCCTGATCTATAAACACTATATTTAGGTTTCTGTCATATTCTATTGTTTTTTCACATAGTTGTCTCAATGTAAATATAGCATCAGTACAGCTTTTGCCTTTTCTGAATCCGAATTGATTATTACTTAATTGAGGTTCTATTATGTATCTTACTCTCCTCTCTAATATTTTAGCAAACATTTTACCAACTTGACTCAATAGGGATATTCCTCTGTACATTTCACACTCCCTTTTACTTCCTTTATTTTTCCAAAATGGGACAATGATAGCTTTTTGCCAGTCGTCTGGGACTTTTCTTTCTTCCCAAGCCATATTGAATATGATAGTAAGCCAATCTATAGCTGTTTCCTTACAGGCTAGTAGCATTTCTGTTGTTATTCCATCTATACCAGCTGCTTTGTTCTTTTTATTCTGCTTCAAAGCCCATTCTACTTCTGCTTTAAGTATATTCGGTTCCTGTTTATCATACTGCCTACGTTTAAACTCTGTATTTCCGTTTGTATTTCCCATTGTTTAATAGTTCCTTAAAGTATTCTCTCCATCTGATTATTATGTTTTTCCTGCTGCTGATTGGTCTACCGTTCTTGTCGTTTATTATAGTGGTTGGGTTATAATCATTATTTCTTACTCTCATTGCTTTTACACTTTTGAAAAATTCTCTGGGTTCTTCTCTACATGTTTTTGCTAATTCTTCACCAAA
The DNA here is from genome assembly GCA_032433765.1 of Megaustenia siamemsis. NCBI lineage: Eukaryota > Metazoa > Mollusca > Gastropoda > Stylommatophora > Ariophantidae > Megaustenia > Megaustenia siamemsis. The sequence goes on from JAVIAB010000073.1 coordinate 11,049,272, forward strand.
TGCTTTCCATGAGTCTGCTTTTGTTTGTTCTAGGATCTTTTTGCTAACATTTCTGGCTTGTCTATAGTGATTGTAGTCTTCTGTTGTTTTTGTCTTCTGCCACGTTTTATACTTTTCTTTCTTGTGTTTCACTGCTGATTTAACTACTTCATTCCACCATCTTGTAAGTTTCTTTCTGCTCTTTCCTATATTTTTCAGACCGCATTTCTCTTGTGTTGACTCTATTAGACCTTCTTTAAATAATACTAATATCGTAATATATATATATATATATATATATATATATATATGTATATATATTAACCGGTCATATTTAAAACAAATGTATTTATCTGTATACATATAGTTTATATACAGTATAGATTGGAACTATCTTAATAGAATAGCAAGAAACAGAACGGCTTTAAAAGTTTGTTTGAAAACCTATGTTCCTCAAAGAGCTTAAAAGAAGTTTTAATAAAGATACACAAATAATATTATTTTAATATAGATACACAAATAATATTATTTTAATATAGATACACAAATAATATTATTTTAATATAGATACACAAATAATATTATTTTAATATAGATACACAAATAATATTATTTTAATATAGATACACAAATAATATTATTTTAATATAGAGACACAAATAATATTATTTTAATATAGATACACAAATAATATTATTTTAATATAGATACACAAATAATATTATTTTAATATAGATAAACAAATAATATTATTTTAATATAGATACACAAATAATATTATTTTAATATAGATACACAAATAATATTATTTTAATATAGATACACAAATAATATTATTTTAATATAGAGACACAAATAATATTATTTTAATATAGATACACAAATAATATTATTTTAATATAGATACACAAATAATATTATTTTAATATAGATACACAAATAATATTATTTTAATATTAACATTAAACGACGTTTACTATTTCTGAGATCCGCTAGTCTAACAAACAAGCAGAAAAAGGGACAGAGATGCCTAAATACAGACAAATGTTGTCAATGAATCAATCACCAAACAAACATACAGTGTGCACCTAATTTGAGTACAAACGAATATAAACACACATTATGCAAAGCTTACCGACAATATATAAAATAAACATCAAATAGTATTAAGCAGCTTGCTAGATTCACAAACTACGTTTCCACAAAACCTTAATCGGGTATTGCAAAAAGACTCTACACATCAAACACAATAACCCAGACATACCCATCAAGCTGATGTTGATGCTGTCCTTGAATCCTTGTCTCATAAACACGGAAATGTTGATGATGTTTGCTCCGATGCCAAACAAGCTGATAATTCCGCAGAGAATGGTGTAATTGATCAGTTGAAATATACGTCTGACGTCATCAGTGATTGGGTCAGTGAAAGCGTCTGCATTTTTGACGAGCTCGGTAGCAGTTGAGTTGTCCATTAGGTCAGCAGAGTCTGTAACCCCAACGAGTGGTCAAGTTTTTCGTTTTTGAGTTCACACTTTGAAACACCAAGAGTACATCTTCTTGTGTTGTCCATTAGGTCAGCAGAGTCTGTAACCCCAACGAGTGGTCAAGTTTTTCGTTTTTAAGTTCACACTTTGAAACACCAAGAGTACATCTTCTTGTGTTATCCATTGATTTCTTGTTTGGTTTGAGTTTTATTTAAATCAAACGAACACAATTATAATATATTCGGTTCATGTCTCAAATTTAACTTTTATAAATTTGTTTCCAAAATTAGTTTGTAAATAACACAGTAAACCGAATGATTGATTGGTTTTCATACAATTTTATTATCCATATTGAGCTTTTATAGCTTCTATACATATACATATATATATATATATATATATATATATATATATATATTTATAGAACGTTATCACACACCGATAATAATTTTTAAATTCTTAACTTTAACTTTGATGGGTTGTCTATGTGGTAGCCTAGCTCTAAAATCACAATTTGATTTAATTTTTCTTTTTTTTGAACTTTACGTAGTAAAGTCAAGTATGTTTTTTTCACTGATACATTTGTAGCCGTTAATTCTTCAGTACAAGACTAATTCAATAATTGCCAGTTCTCTGCACTCATGTCCAATCACCATTTTATAACATTCACACAATTCGTTATAAAATTCGATTATAATATTATTAATATTAATTCAACAATTGTTCATTGTCATGTGATATTCACACACATTATCGTAAATTCACACGCTGATTCCACATTAAATAAGGACCATACTAAATGTACGCTTTCGTTGGTTATTCTGAACTTCCACACTGCTAGGAACATATTTTTAACTGATGCTGAATTCAGCATTTGATTCAAAAATGAAATTGGAGTCTGCCATGCATAGAATAATTCGAAATGAACTGGATTTATGCTCATGTAGTTATTGGGGTACTGACTATAGTCAGAGGATAAAGGACTAGAAAATTGTCACCTGTCACACGAGGCGACTTGGGAGGCAGGGGTCAAGGTCTCTATGTTTGCACTACGGAGTTCGTGCGTCTGAGGTGAAGCCATCTTCAGTGCTTTTGCTAGGGTGTGTCGGGAGTGCTTCAATCTTGGGAACGTATTGGGAAAAGCATCTAAGCACTATGGGCCTGCCCGTTATGCAAGGAAGATGATCTGTGGACTAAACTAAACTAAACGAACTGGAATCAGATTGAAAGCATGCATTGCATTGATTCGATATCCAATTCTTAATTTGATAACTTAACAATGATACGCTCACGTCCCCACCCACTACATCTCTCTTTCTGCTACTTTCCACTGCTTCTTTTTTCACAACGTGCGACATCATGTGACTTCCGGACGAGCGTCTGCTGAGATCTATTTATTTATCAGTATGAGAATTCACCCTTTTTATTTGGTTTTTGACACCTTTGAACTGCTTTCAACATGCTCGCCTAATTTTGTATTGCCAAAGTAAAAACAAATGACTTGCTATGCTCGAAAGATTGCGCGTTTTCTACTGCATTTTTATAATCTCCCATGTACTCGAATTGTGTTTTTCTTCAAACAAAAATAAAAGACGTTTATCATCGTTAGCATCGCTGCACGTTGTGATAAATGTAGCCAACTTAACTTCAGTCTCAAAATGAGGGAAATATGGGAAACTGTTTTAAAGCTACATATGATCTCGTCAGGCTATGAAGTAGATCCTTATTATCCAAAATTAAAACTATTTTGACGAGCGCCAATCATTTACCATATCTGACATTGACGAGGAAGTGCAAAGAGCTTGCGGGAAAGAAAAAAGAAATTTTGACATAATAATGCACTAGGAAACTGATTGTTGATTACTTTTCGATTGATTAATGACAGCAATTGAAAGATGTCATGACAGCCTTAGACCACCTTAGGCCTTATGTCTCAGCCTGAAGTTTGCGCTGTGTAATATCACAACTTCACTGTTGCGCTAGAACATATCATCTTTGCTACAATTTCTATGTTATTGATTCTCCAGCCTCAAGATAATGTTTGAAATTATAAACTTCCTTTGTAACAAAAGGGCTCGGTTTGCTCCAACAAGTACAAAATTAACTCAACAAATTAATGACATTTATTTATGTCGCATTGAAAATATATATATATTACTTCTCAGCACGACATTTTGCCTTTAGGCGTTTTGTAGTTTCTGCTGAAAGATAGGGATTTTATAAATAATATCAAGAAAACAATGTATCTCTTCTGCGTCCTAGTTAGGTGTAGGGCACTCTCTTCCTTTATATTTATTCTCATTTATCTTTGTTGTTAAATGGCTACGTATATGAGTTGCTGTAATAAAACTAACTATGTTTCGCTCCTTCATGAGCATGTATTCTTTGCTATACTTATTTATATTATTTATATCTTATATCTGTTTCAATAACAGAAAATTCTAAAGACCTACAACAATTGCTTAATGTGATAAACATAACAAGCAAAAAATATGGACTAGATATGAATATCAAAAAGACTAAAACTATGATCATAAACAAAGAAAATTTCCGTGGTAGCCAATCTTCGTTGCGGAGACGGCACTCAATGATGATGATGATGATATGTTATTAATTGCTTATTTAGTTTACTTGACACAAATGACAAACTACACTGCCAATGTGTTCGTAAACGATTATATGTAAATAATAATCTCTTTTTTGTTTTAATTAATAATATATGTTGTTATATATCATATGTAGCTTTAATCTTATACAAGTTTTTGCACCAACAGCAGACAGTCTAGAGGAAACAATTGATAAATTTTACGACGAGTTAAATGAGGCAATTCATAAATGCAAACCACATGAAAACACCATAGCTCTAGGAAGGGGATTTTAACGCAAAAGTAGGAAAGGAAAGAGTTGAGGAAGTAGTTTGTCATTATGACTTAGGCGGGAGAAATGAAAGACAAACATATTGACTGGGCAAGAACACACAACATGAAGATAGGAAACACCTGGTTTAAGCAACATCCAAGACGTCTGTGGACATGGAAAAGCCCAGGGGACAACGCACGTAATCAGATTGATTATATAATGATAAGCAATAGATTTAGAAACAGTCTGGTGTGCGTGAAAACTAGATCAGGGGCAAATTGCAATAGTGATCATGTACCAGTTGTGGGAAAGCATAGAGTAAAATTAAAAACAACAAAACGAGCCTCAGTTGACATCAAGTTAAATTTAGATTTACTCAAATCAGACAAGAAGCTGCAAGACAAATATAAAATCACAATTCAGAACCGGTACAATGCAATTGAGAAGATACAAAGCAATGATGAACAGTGGGAAATGTAAAAGAATCAATGCAACAAACATCAAAAGAGTTCATACCAAAAGTGAAGAGATATTCAAGAAAGAAATGGATGACAGATGACATTTTACAGCTAATGGATACAAGAAGAAGAAATAAAGAAAATAAAGATGAGTATAAGAGATTAAATAAAGAAATTGTAGTAAAATGCAATGAATGTAAAGAAGCATGGCTAAAAGAGAGATGCAAAGAGATTGAAATGCAACAAAAAAGAGATGAAAAAGCTATATACAAACAAATTGATGAATTAACAGGAAGAAAAACGCAATTAAAAATTGGATGTCTAAGATCGAAGGAAAGAGAACTGTTAATTGCTCAAGAAAACATAAGGGAACGATGGACAGAATAAATTAAGATCTTTATAATGATGAACGAACGGAAGTAAAATTAAGAATAATGGAGAAGGACCAGAAATACTCACAGAAGAAGTGGAAGACGCCTTGCGCAATATGAAAGCAGGAAAAGCACCTGGACCATATAATATAACTGAAGAAGAGATTGCAGCCATGGGTGATTTTGGAATAGAATTAATAACAAAAATATTGAATGATATCTACAACAGCGAAAATATCTTCCTCCTCTGCTTTTCTCTTTCACTGATACCTAAAAGATGTCGTGGTTTATATCATTTGTCGTTCTTGTGCTGCTCGAATTGTCTGAATTAGTGATTTTCCTTTGTTGTTACATGTCTCTGTCACTGCACCTATCCATCTTCTTCTAGGTCTTCCTCTTGGTCTTTTACCATGCATTCTCGAGAAGAACGCCCTTGACGGTGATTGGTGAGGATTCATTCTGAATATATGCCAGTCGACAAATCAACATTCTTTGCCCAAATTGCTCAAATCAATATTTATAGCCCTACCAAAAAAATCTGGTGCGAGTGAATGCGATGATCATCGCACAAAAAGCCTTATGAGTCATATGATAAAGATATTACTAAGAATCATCATGCGTAGAGTGCGAAACAAAATCAGTCCAGAAATTAGCGATGAACAGTGTGGTTTTGCTAGAGATAAAGGAACAAGCAATGCCATTTATATCATAAGATATTTAGTAGAAAGAGCCATAGAGGTTAAAACAGATCTATACCTATGTTTCATAGATTACACCAAGGCATTTGACAAATTAAAGCACCAAGAAATAATCAAAATTTTAGAAAGCATAAACGTAGACAGAAAAGATCTAAGAATAATAAAGAACGTGTACTGGCAGCAAACAGCGGACATAAGAACTAGAAACCAATTGGGAATGTTTCAACAATTAAAACAGGGTGTTAGACAAGGTTGTGTGCTGTCACCAGATTAATTTAATATTTATAGTGAGATTAATTTAAGATCCATAAGGGATATACCAGGAATAACAATTGGAGGTCATAATATAAATAATCTAATGTATGCTTATGATACAGTCTCGCTAAGAGTGATAATGAGTTACAAGAAATGCTAGACATTATAGTGAAAGAAAGCAAAAATAAAGGACTCAGCCTTAATAGCAAAAAGACAGAAGTAATGGTAACAACAAAGAAAAAGACATCACCTCGGTGCAAAATAAAGACAAGTGGAACAATATTAAAACAGGTACATGAATTTAAATATTTGGGAACTTTGTGTAACCTCAGACGGAAGATGTACAAAACAGGTGAGATGCAGATTGGCTCAGGCAAAAGCAGCTTTCCAAACATGAGGAAGATACTATGCAATCCATTTTTGACAATAGAAACAAGAAAAAGAAGTCTTAAATGTTACGTAGAGTCAGTCTGAACAATAGGACAACAGACAAGAAAATCACTGGAGTCTGTAGAAATGTGGTTTTACAGAAGAATATTGAGAGTACCATGGACAGCTAAGAAGAGTAATGAAGATATTCTGAGAGAGGTAAAAGCAAAAAGAGAGCTAATTTCCAATATTAAGAAGAGACAATCATCATTTTTGGCCATGTAATGAGAAAAGAACAACTGGAATATATTGTAACAACTGGACAAATTGAGGGACGAAGAGATAGAGGGAAGCAAAGAGAAAAAAAATAACAGACAGCTTAAGAGAATGGCTTGGCAGAAGGTCAACAACAGAAATGATAAATAACTGTCGAGATCGAAAGTTGTGGAGAGACATGATCACCTACGCCAGCAGACCCGGTACTTGATGATTATGATGATGATGATATGATGTTTTATGGTTGTGTTATCTGGTTATACCACGTTCTATATATACTTCGGATACATATATATGTGTGTGTGTGTGTGTGTGTATTTTAACTAGAGAATACCATGGACAGTTAAGAAGTGTAGTAGTAAAGTACCCCCCGTCACGCCAAGTGGCGGCCTATAGGGAAATATGGTGTTAGTGACCCTATATTTTACAGACCTTCAGCACATGATTTTTGGGGTAATGTGGTCGGTATTACGCCCGTGCTGCTTTACTTTCCCAGAAAAAATCCGGTACCCATTTAAGGCTGGGTGAACCCGGAGCCGTCGGTTGGGATCGAACCCTACCTCTTGTCCGTAGTAGTCCAGTTCACTAACCACTGAGCTATCGCGGCTCCCACTAATTTTTAGGGAATTAGTAAAACCCAGGTGTCCTCGCCAGGGTACGAACCCCGGCTGTTGCCGTGGTAAGCCAACCGCCTATCGATTGCGCTAACCGGACACCGGACAGTTAAGAAGATTAATGAAAACGTTATAAAAGAGACCAAAGCAAAAAGAGAACTAATATCCAATATTAAGAAGAAATAATCACCATTTGTTGCTATATCATGAGAACGGAACAGGTGGAGTATATTGTAAAAGCTGGAATAATTGATGGACGAAGAGATTGATGGAAGCAAAGAGGAAAGATTCCAGACTGCTGAAGAGAATGGATTGGCACAAGGTCAACAATAGAAATGATAAATAACTGTCGAGATCGAAAGTTGTGGAGAGACATGATCACCTACGCCAGCAGGCACTGTCCTAGATGATGATGATGTATTTAAAACACTTCTAGTTCATGATAATACTGTAGCCTCAATATAAATAATATTGGGAGTATGTTACAGATTTGTTTGCTCCCTATTTGTTGGTTATTGTAATTCACGACAAATCAAACGTGTCTTCAAATAGTTTCTGCAACCTTGCTCCGTTTCTAGGAAGACACATTTATTTGCATGGGGCTGTCGTCCTATAACTATTTGTCTACAACGCCTACAATTCAGCCCTTCACTATCCGCGAGATACTTGTCTTAATAGGAAAACAGAGATATTGAATTTATTCCCGAGTTGTATTCATAACCTTATACTATAGTCATGAGTACACATGCGTGAAAGACATCGCGAATGACAGCTATCTTTTTCAGTAGCTGAGTTGGCCGTGTGCTCTATGGGTCTCGTGGCTAGCCGCTGTGCCGAGGAGTTCGGGTTTGATCTTGCTTCGGCCCATTAATTGGTTTTTTTTTTTTCTGAAACCTGAAATGATTCACCGTTATATTCACCTTAGTTTTTTTTTTTTTGTTTTTAAGTTTCCTACTTTAAATTGTGTATATGATGTGAATTTCTTTTTTTTTTTAAATATATTTCAATTGCCTATTTACTTCATTGCTCACTATTCATCTGCAATATCTATTTGTTCCTGTAATTTCGTGTCTACATAATTGCAGTTTTATATAGTCAACAAGATACAGGTGTTCTAGTATGTGTATTTAACTTATAGAAAGGTGTCTAGTGTCTGTACAATCTGGAGTTTGGGTGTATTCTAGTGTCTGTACAATCTGGAGGTTGGGTGTGTTCTAGTGTCTGTACAATCCGGATGTTGGATGTGTTCTTGTGTCTGTGCAATCTGGATGTTGTGTGTGTTCTTGTGTCTGTACAATCTGGAGGATGGGTGTGTTTTAGTGTCTGTACAATCCGGAGGTTTGGTGTGTTTTAGTGTCTGTACAATCTGGAGGATTGGTGTGTTCTAGAGTGTGTACAATCTGGAGGATGGGAGTGTTCTAGTGTCTGTACAATCTGGAAGTTAGGTGTGTTCTAGTGTCTGTACAATCTAAAGGTTGGGTGTGTTCTAGTGTCTGTAAAATCTAAAGGTTGGGTGTGTTCTAGTGTCTGTACAATCTGGAGATTGGGTGTGTTTTAGTATATGTACAATCTGGAGGTTGGGTGAGTTCTAGTGTCTGTACAATCTGGAGGATGGGTGTGTTCTAGTGTCTGTACAATCTGGAGGTTGGATGTGTTCTAGTGTCTGTACAATGTGGAGGTTGGGTGTGTTCTAGTGTCCTTACAATCTGGATGTTGGGTGTGTTCTAGTGTCTGTACAATCTGGATGTTGGGTGTGTTCTAGTGTCTGTACAATCTGGAGGTTGGGTGTGTTTTAGTGTCTGTACAATCTGGAGGTTGGGTATGTTCTAGTGCCTGTACAATGTGGAGGTTGGGTGTGTTCTAGTGTCTGTACAATCTGTAAGGTTGTGTGTTTTCTTGTGTCCTTACAATCTGGAGGTTGTGTGTGTTCTTGGGACTGTACAAGCTGGAGGTTGGGAGTGTTCTAGTGTCTGTACAATCTTTAGGATGGGTGTGTTCTAGTGTCTTTACAATCTCTAGGTTGGGTGTGTTCTAGTGTCCTTAAAATCTTGATGATGGGTGTGTTCTAGTGTCTGTACAATCTGGAGGTTGGGAGTGTTCTAGTGTTTGTACAATCTGGAGTTTGGGAGTGTTCTAGTGTCGGTACATTTTTTAGTTTGGGAGTGTTCTAGTGTCTGTACAATCTGGAGTTTGGGAGTGTTCTAGTGTTTGTACAATCTGGAGGTTGGGAGTGTTCTAGTGTCTGTACAATCTGGAGTTTGGGAGTGTTCTAGTGTCTGTACAATCTGGAGTTTGGGAGTGTTCTAGTGTCTGTGCTATCTATTTATCTTGCATCTGGATGAAAGAGATGTTACAGTAGTGTACAATCTTGGTGATGGATGTGTTCTCGCAATGTACAAGCTGGATGAAATGGGAGTTGTAATATAGTACAATCTGAATGATTAGTGTGTTATATATTATACAGTCATTATGAAAAGGTTCTTTTTTATTGCGAGTGATACGTTTTATTTAGCATTTAATTGAAATTTAAGAGTTGTTCTTGTATTTACAACAGTTCTAGAGACATATTCTTGCATTCGTACACTATTTGTGAATCTGTACTATCTGCACAAAAATTTACTTCTTATGATCTATGTCACATAAGTGTACTTTCCATCGGACTGTATTTCCGAACACATTGATGATTAAGTGAAGCAGAGTTCATTGTAACGGCAATCAATAATGAATTGTCCAGATGCATTGCAGCTCTAAGTGTTTGAATCTATTCCTTTACTAGCATATGACGCATTTAAAAAAACATCATTAAAAATAGCTTCAGCAATCACAATGAGTTGATTTTGTAAAGCTGGTAAACGCGGGAGGATATGAAACAAGTGAAATAGACAGTCACAGCTTCATGGTGATAAAATATAAAGCAAATACTTTACAACGATCTGATCAAACTGTGCCCCCTTTCATGAACATTTCAAATACATAAAAATGGAAACTAAATATGAAACGGTAAATAAAATATAGCAATTTTAAAAAACGCACACGTTTAAAATAAGAAATAAGACACTAATCTGTGTGGACCAGTACGTCAGAGCGACTGATGTCACATGGTTCTGTTAGGCTGATTACGTATACAACATTTGTTAAGATAAATAAATTGAATATTAGTAGCTTTTTTATGGTGAAAAACGACACAATAAAACTGGTAGACCAAATAAAAACGGAATTTATTGTTTCTAAACTTTCTAACAAGACCTGTTTAAACAAAATGACTAGTAGCTAGTGATGGTGACTATACATACGAGCCGTATTCTCCCCCAAGAACTTAACACTTCACCCTCAAAATCGGGAGTAGTTGGTAAAATGACGAAAAAAGTTATTTTTTTTCACAATCGACAAACAAAGATTCATCATCATGATCATCATCACCATCAACAAGTGCCATACCTGCTAGCGTAGGTGATCATGTCTCTCCACAACTTTGGATCACGACAGTAATTTATCATCTCTATTGTTGACCTTCTGCCAAGCCATCCTCTTAAGCTGTCTGGTATCTTGTATCTTTGCTTCCCTCTATCTCTTCGTCCCACAATTTTCCCTTATGATCTTAAAATAATCTCACTATAAAAATATTAAACAAATCTGGTGACAGCACACAACCTTGCCTAACACCCTATTTTATTTGTTGAAACATTCCCAATTAGTTTCCAGTTCTTATGGCCATTGTATGTTGCCAGAACATGTTCTTTATTATTCTTAGATCTTTGCTGTCTACGTTTATCCTTTCCAAAATTATGATTATCTCTTGGTGTTTTACTTTGTCAAATGCTTTGGTATAATCTATGAAGCACAGGTATAGATCTGTTTTAACCTCTGTGGCTCTTTCTAGTAAAGATCTTATGATGTATATGGCATTGCTTGTTCCTTTATCTCTAACAAAACCACACTGTTCATCGCTAATTTCTGGACTGATTTTGTTTCGCCTTCTTCTCATGATGATTCTTAGTAGTATCTTAGTCATAGGACTCACAAGGCTTATTATGCGATGATCATCGCATTCAATAGCACCAGATTTCTTTGGTTGCTCTATGAATATTGATTTTAGCAGGTCGTTTGGTATATATCCACTGTTGTATATATCCACTGTTGTATATATCCACTGTTGTATATATCCACTGTTGTATATATCCACTGTTGTATATATCCAATGTTGTATATATCAACTGTTGTATATATCCACTGTTGTATATATCCAATGTTGTTATATCCACTGTTGTATATATCCACTGTTGTATATATCCACTGTTGTATATATCATTCAAAATTTGTGTTATCACCCATGGCTTCAATCTCTTCTTTAGTTATATTATCTGGTCCAGGAGCTTTGCCTGCTTTCATATTGCGCAAGGCGTCTTCCACTTCTTCTCTGAGTATGTCTGGTCCTTCTCCATTATCGTAAATAGTTACTTCTGTTCGTTCATCATTATAAAGATCTTTAATGTTTTCTGTCCATCGTTCCCTTATGTTTTCTTGTTCTCCTTCCTTTGATCTTAAGCATCCAGTTTGTGATTGAGTTTTTATTCCTGTTAATTCTTCAATTTGTTTGTTTTAGCTTTTTTGCTGCGTTTCAATCTTTTTGCATCTCTGTTTTAGAAGTACTTCTTTTGCTTCATTGCATTTTATTGCAATTTCTTTATTTAATGTCTTATACTCATCTTTGGAGCCGCGATAGCTCAGTGGTTAGTGAACTGGACTACAAAGGACAAGGGGTAGGGTTCGATCCCAACCGACGGCTTCCGGGTTCACCCGTCTTAAATGGGTACCGGATTTTTTTCTGGGAAAGTAAAGCAGCACGGGCGTAATACCGACCATATTACCCCAAAAATCATGTGCTGAAGGTCTGTAAAATATAGGGTCACTAACATCATATTTCCCTATATGCCACTTGGCGTGACGGGGGTACTTTACTTTACTTTACTCATCTTTATTTTATTTATTTCTTCTTCGTGTATACATTAGCTGCAAAATGTCATCTGTCATCCATTTCTTCCTTGAATTTGTCTTCTCTGATGTTTGTTGCATTGATTCTTTTAGCATTTCCCACTGTTCATCAATACTTTGTATCTTCTCTATTGCATTGTACCAGTTCTGAATTGTGATTTTATATTTGTCTTGCAGCTTCTTGTCTAATTTTAGTAAATCTAAATTTAACTTGATGCTAACTGAGGCTCGTTTTGTTGTTTTTAATTTTACTCTAAGCTCTCCCACAACTGGTACATGATCACTATTGCAATCTGCCCCTGGTCTAGTTTTCACACACACCAGACTGTTTCTAAATCTATTGCTTATCATTATATAATCAATTTGATTACGTGCGTTTTCCCCTGGGCTTTTCCATGTCCACAGACGTCTTGGATGTTGCTTAAACCAGGTGTTTCCTATCATCATGTTGTGTGTTCTTGCCCAGTCTATACGTTTATCACCTCTTTCATTCCTCTTGCCTAAGCCATAATGACCAACTACTTCCTCAACTCTTTCATTCCTCTTGCCTAAGCCATAATGACCAACTACTTCCTCAACTCTTTCATTCCTCTCGCCAAAGCCATAATGACCAACTACTTCCTCAACTCTTTCATTCCTCTCGCCTAAGCCATAATGACCAACTACTTCCTCAACTCTTTCATTCCTCTTGCCTAAGCCATAATGACCAACTACTTCCTCAACTCTTTCCTTTCCTACTTTTGCATTAAAATCCCCTAGAATTATGGTGTTTTCATGTGGTTTGTATTTATAAAGTGCCTCATTTAACTCGTCGTAAAATTTATCAATTCTTTCCTCTAGACTGTCTGCTGTTGGTGCATAACTTTTAAAACTATGAAACAAAGGTTAGACATGTTGATCTCTGAAGTTGTCTTTAATTATCTGGTCTTCTATGTCTTTCTCTCAGTGTCTTTCTGTGGTAATGTTCTCGCCAGAGATGAAAATGAAACAATGGAATTAGTGAACTTCTAAAATGAATTTATAATGATTTATATCAACACATCTCACGTAATAATCTATCTTTCCATCGGCGAAATGTTTCTGGGAGTCGTTGGCACCAGAATTGAAGTCCCTTCAATTATTAATGAGACCTTCAAATGTTTGCTCGATTTTGAAACAGATACCACTGTTTGTGATGTAGTCTATTTGAAATTATCTTTCTTGACATGTCCGTCTATACCATTTCCTTTTCTTAGCTTTCAATGTTATTTTCCTTATCAAACCGTGAATTAAAAAACCAAGTAACAATTTTTAATAATTCCAGTTTGTGAATACTTTCTTCTTGTGTAACTTTATTTAATTAATTCACTTTTGCTGGGAAAATAATGCATCAACGGTGAAGTTTATTTTTTTGAAAAGAGTAACTCTGATAGAGTGTCCTTGAACTTTGAACTCATGTTGATATAAACAAAAATGTTAACACTAGAGTTGATAGACTCCAGGACAAAGGCAACAGACCACGTGACAATAATTAGGTTATATAGCCTTCCAGTGTAGCTGTAGTCAATATCAAACACCATAATCAAGAAATTAATTGTTGGAGGCACATAGCAGGCGATAAAGATAGTGGATATTAGTGTTATCATTTTGACAACTTTCTTCTCCTTTGTAGAGGTCACATCTTGCTTAGACGTAGCCAGAGTAACGGCTGCTTGCCGCCATTTTGTTTTATTGTTTAATTTGACAACGAGTATGGCTGTACAAATAATGACAGACAGGAGTAAAGTTGTTGACAAGAACACGCTGTGGATAAAGAATGTTACAGAGTCCACCAACTCCCTCTCGTCTGTGTAAATCAGCCCAAGTATGGAGCTGTTCCGTAAAAGGTCGTACTTCCACTCAAGTTTGTTCACAAAATAAAACGGAGAGAACAATATGGACATGGACACGAAAATGGAGATGTTGATGACCTTGGTTCTGAATGGAGTAATGATGTTCTTGACCTTGAGAGGCATGGCGATACAGAGACATCTCTCGAGTGTGATAAATGCTGTGATGAAGCTCGTGATTCTGAATTTTAAAAAAAAGAAGATCATTAGAAAATGTGTAAAAACTGTTTTCAGAACTTACTACACACCCCGTGCATAAAAAGCACGTTTTGAGATGTTCCCATCGTTTTTGTTCTAACATGTCGATACCATTGCATTAATAGAACTTAACTCTTGCAAGTCTATTCAAAGCCCTACCAAAGAAATCTGGTGCGATTGAATGCGATGATCATCGCACAAATAGCCTTATGAGTCAAATGACTAAGATGTTACTAAGAAGAGTGCGAAACAAAATCAGTCCAGAAATTAGTAATGAAGAGTGTGGTTTTGTTAGAGATAAATGAACAAGCAATGACATATACATCATAAGATCTTCAGTAGAAAGAGCCATAGAGGTGAAAACAGATCTATACCTATGTTTCATAGATTATGCCAAAGCATTTGACAAAGTAAAGCACTAAGAAATAATCACAATTTTAGAAAGGATAAACGTAGACAGCAATGATATAACAATAATAAAGAACATGTAATGTCAACAAACAGCGGCCATAAGAACTGGAAACCAATTGTAAATGTTACAACAAATAAAACAGGGTGTTAGACAAGGTTGTGTGCTGTCACCAGATTTCTTTAATATTTATAGAGATATTATTTTAAGATCCATAAGGGGTATACCTGGAATAACAATTGGAGGTCATAATATAAATAATCTAATGTATGCTTATGATACAGTCTCGCTAAGAGTGATAATGAGTTACAAGAAATGCTAGACATTATAGTGAAAGAAAGCAAAAATAAAGGACTCAGCCTTAATAGTAGAAAGACAGAGGTAATTGTAACAACAACAAAAAATACATTACCTCATTGCAAAATAAAGACAAGTGGAACAATATTAAAACAGGTAAACTTTGTTAACCTCAGACGGAAGATGTACAACAGAGGTGAGATAAAGATTGGCTAAGGAAAAAGCAGCTTTCTAAAAAATGATAAATATACTGTGCAATCCATTTTTGACAATAGAAAAAAGAAAAAGAGTTCTTAAATGTTATGTGGAGCCAGTCTTAACATATGGATGTGAATCATGGACAATAGGGCAACAGACAAGAAAATCACTGGAGTCTGTTTAAATGTGGTTTTACAGAAGAATGTTGAGAATACCATGGACAGCTAAGAAAAGAAATGAAAACGTTCTGAAAGATGGCAAAGTAAAAAGAGTGCTAATTTCCAATATTAGGAAGGAACAAGCATCATTTTTTGGCCATGTAATGAGAAGGGAACAGCTGGAATATATTGTAACAACTGGAAAAATTGAGGGACGAAGAGATAACGGGATGCAAAGAGAAAAGATACCAGACAGCTTAAGAGAAGGGTTTGGAAGAAGGTCAACAACAGAAATTATAAATAACTGTCGCGATCGAAAGTTGTGGAGAGACACGATCACCTACGCCAGCAGGCCCGGTACTTGATGATGATGATGATCGACAAAATAATGCATTCCGTTCTGCCATGTCTGACCTATACAAGTATTGTAGTTAATCATCATTATATAATATCCGTATATCTTATGCTAATTTTCTTGTTACTTTTTTATGTTATGTTTCTATGTACATCTTTCATATATTCTCGCTCCACTTAGCCTATTGTAAATGTGTCTCCCTATATCTATTTTACAGAGATTGACTGAGCTGATTGTAATCTGCATTGTACCAAAGAAACATTTGCCTTGCATCATAAAACTCATGTTACATTAAATAGTATTCTCCAAACTAACTGCTCTTGTTTTCCTATTTTCTCTTCTTAAAATCTAATTTGTTAAGCCATCATCTCCCCTATTGTCAAGTTTCATTATTGCTGTACTGATATACTCTATGAAGACAATCTTGGTGTGATGTAGTTTTGACTAAGAATAATTTACCCATTTCTTCAGAATATTGTTTCCATATAACTACTCTTGTAAAAGAGCTATATATTTAATTGAATGTCGTTTTACGATTTTTGATTTTTTTTTTTTACTCTGTTTACTGCTTTCTTTGGGAGCAGCGATAGCTCAGTAGTTAGTGAACTGGACTACAAAGGACAAGAGGTAGGGTTCGTTCCAAACCGACGGCTTCCGGTTCACCAAGCCGTTAATGGGTACCGAATTTTTTTTCTGGGAAAGTAAAGCGGCACGGGCGTAATACCGACTACATTACCTCAAAAATCATGTGCCGAAGGTCTGTAAAATACCATATTCTCTGTCGTATCACTTGGCGTGACGGGGTACTTTACTTTTTTTTTTTACTTACTACTTTCTTTGATGGCAAAGTCTAGGGAAAAACGTTGAAGTTTAATTTTACAGGTGGTACTTTGTATGCCTTATCAATCTCATAAGAGGTCTACCTTGTCTTTTGATGTATCTGGTTGTTAATGCTTGATGTGGCCTGACATTGTAGTAATTGTGCTTGTTAACGGGGTCTATAATTATCTTCACTATGTAGTTAAAAACGAACGCACTATCTACCCATTGGTTTAATTATTTTTGTAGGAACAGACGTAAGTATAAACAGGCTATCCTAAATTTAGAGGCTTTTAGTAAATCGCTCGATCTGATGTTCTGTTTATTAATTCTAATTCTTTTATATAAGAAACATCTTCTCTGTTCTATAACATTTGTTATTTAATTCTAATTATATTACAAAAGAGCCAGTATCACTGTTCTCTGACATTTGTTTATTAAGTATAATTATTTTATTAAAGAGCCATCATCACTGTTCTATGACATTTGTTTATTAATTATAATTCTATTACAAAAGAGCCATCATCACTGTTCTATGACATTTGTTTATTAATTCTAATTCTATTACAAAAGAGCCATCATCACTGTTCTATGATATTTGTTTATTAATTATAATTCTTTTTCAGACGACAGAAAACGAACTAAGCAGTGCATGACCTCCACAACACCAGATACAGTCCCTGTAGTAATTCCATGGAGTTGACTAATATAATTCCGAGAATGATAGGAACCATACTTTTCAAATTTAATTGGGCCGTGATGTGTATTATGCTCTTCTTGATTGTAAAATGTCAACGATTATGTAGTGCCCTACATCACTACATCTATCCGAATGTTGTGCAACAACTGCCAGACCTCAGAGCTAGACTCAAGAACATTCATAACAATAGCCGAAATGAAATGTGCTAGATCGGCTTCATTCCTATGCTGTGTTCGCCGAACTATATGACTATAGGAAACATGTAGATGTTTGGCAGAAAACAGAAAGAGAGTTAAGATCAGAAATCTCTCTCTCTCTCTCTCTCTCTCTCTCTCTCTTTCTCTCTCTCTCTCTCTCTCTCTCTGTCTGCGATCAGGACTCAATTAGAGTAGGATTCCAGACTCTCACATGAAGTCAGCTGTCAGGTTAATTGTGTTGATCGCCCACACAGACAGAACATCACAGTTAGAGTCTTCCAGATCCAGTCTGATTCAAAAACCGTTAAAACGTTCCACTGTGTTCTGCGCCAGTGGCCCAGTGCATCCGATTTCAGCCAGCATTTTATTCAGGTTTGCTTTCCTTAGCCTTTGATTGTCCCCAATCATCCTGCAAGGCAGCAGATTGTCTTTTCTGTAGGGGGATTCTGCCTTTAGATGGTCGGCCCTCCCAGGTTTACGAGCACCATCTGCCCGAGTCACTAGAGGTGACTAACACAGACGTGCACACACAAAGATATGAGATGTGACTAACACAGACATGCACACACAAGGATATAAGATGTGACAAACACAGACATGCACAGACAAAGAAATGATATATGACTAACATAAACATGCAATCAAAGATATGAGATATCACAAACCCAGATATGCACACACAAAGATATGACACATGACTAACACAGAAACACACTAAGATATGAGATATGACTAAACATAGACACACGTAAAGATATGAGACATGACTGTCACGGACACACCAAGATATGAGATATGACTAACATGACACACACCAAGTTATGAGCCATGGCTAGCACACACACACACACACACACAAGCTAAGATATGAGCCATGTCTAGCACAGAAACACACTAAGATATGAGCCATGGCTAGCACAGAAACACATTAAGATATGAGCCATGGCTTCACGGAAACACACCAAGGTATGAACCATGTCTAGCACAGAAACACATTAAGATATGAGCCATGGCTAGCACGGATATACACTAAGATATGAACCATGGCCAGCACAGACACACACCAATATATGAATCATGGCCAGCCCAGATACACACTAAGATATGAGCCATGGCCAGCACATACACCCACTAAGATATTAGCCACGTCTATCGCAGACACCCACTAAGATATGAGCTACGACTAGCACGGATATACACTGAGAATTGAGCCATGGCTCAATTCAAGAGAAGCAGAAGAGGATGTAGAAGAGCAGCCATCGCGAAAGGTATCCATATTTTTGGGTTTGTTGTAGTCGGCTGACTCTTCTTAACGTGGGAATCATCGATATGTCGAAGACGCAGGCCTCGATTAACTGTTGACAGGTTTCGTTCAAACAGTTGTCCGGAGATTTTAGAGTGCATCCTGACCCGTAGAACGATCCCTTGCATGTACAGTTCCCGGTTGACTGTTCACAAGTGTCGTTGAAACAGTCGTCCGGACATTTGAGAGTGCAGACTGACCCGTAGTACGTTTCCTTTCACGTACAACCTGCACTTTCCGGGTCACATTTGAGGTCACAGCCATCAGAACACGCCTGTCCGCACTGTAACCCAAAAGTACCATCGGGACATGTGGCATTACAGGTATAGCCAGGAAGTTTATATTGTAGGCATTTTCCGGTTTTTTTTACACAGAGGACAGACACTAAAACAAGACCTGGAGCAGTCGTGTCTATAGATCCCATGTGAACAGTTGCCGTGACACGTACCGACGATGACGTTGCAGCCTTTGCTGCACCCACTACACACATCACAAAACGACCCAGAATGCCCGTCCAGACAATAGGTATCTGTAAATGTTTGCACCTCACACACTGCCAGTGCACTGTCGGCCTGCGAAATGGTCGGTGAGAACTCAATCTTAACGTGTGCCATTGGCGTTTGTGTAGTAACTACAATAGTGTTCACAGAAACATTAGGGTATGATATATCATTATACTGGAACTCTACGCCGCCACTGTCAGAGAAAGCCTTTAGAGTGGCATTCTTTACCCGAATCATAGTGCTAGCTCGATGATAAATTCGAATGGTATGAATCTTCTGGAGCGTGGCATAGTTCAGATTCCAGTAAACAGAATTGGTTCCACTTCTCAATTGTGTGTGTGTGTAGTCACTGTCATAGAGATTGTTCTTTGTTTTGCCATTAACTGCGGCCTCTGGTCGACATCCGTCTCCTGTATAACAAGCATAAAATGTGTCGGTCAGGTTGTGTTCTGTTTGAGAGCCACATTCCGATTCCCGCTACTGTAGATATGCAGATATTTGCAACTATCGTCCCTTCAATCCGTAACTTGTTGATCAGACCAGCCCCAGAGCAAAAGACATCAATCTCGTGCTGACTAACTACAAACCTGGATTCATTGTTACATGAGGCAGAACCATTTAGTTTTACCGTGAAACTGTCCGGCTAGTTAAGTCATTCACATAAATCCTAAACCAGGAGAACGGCAAAGATTGATTGAGAGTTGCCTCAAATGATAAAGAATGTGTGACCGGATTACATGTGGTGTCGTTGTTATCAAACAGGAAAGTAGGTTCAGATTTTTGGGCGTAATTGTAAACAAGATCCAAGTACTGACACTGGGGTCCGAAATATTCGTGCTGACAACTGTCATTGTTTGGGCATGTCCCTGTAGTTTTGTCACAAACTGAGTCATTATAACAGTGACATTGTAACGTACAATTTGCTCCAAATCAACTGTCTGCACAAGTTAGATCATTAGCTTCCAAGGCCGCGTACGAAGCCAGCAGAATAAAGACTTAATCTACAGCGATGGTTAACGAACTGTGTACAAACATTTATTATCAAACCCGTGACATTTATAAAAATCAGCCAACTCGCTGTGATAACAGATAGCGTGATGTTCTCTAATAGAATGAGACAAACCGTTGGAGACAAGCAAAGTCAACATTGCTTACAGCATGGCTCGAACGCAAACAAGCGTCCATCTTGGTGCGGCCCATGACGTCATATCATAGATGAGAAATGAGAAATTAATATTAAACCTAGGTATAATTCCCACTAATGCTTACATAAAATAAAATAAACAGATATAGCGATTTTGTTACGTAATTCAGACATATTTAAAAAAAAACGTAAATATGACACAAGTCATCAAAATCAAAATATTAAATCTAAGAGAAAAAGAAAAAAATAGATTAAGGAAATATTGGACACTAGTAAATATAATATAAGGGAGATCCCCATGGCTACAAACCACAAACTATTATCTCCTCCTTGATACTGACAAAGAAATTGGTATAAAAATAAGGATCACTAGTACGCTAACGTGCTCATCTAAAGAAATTGTAATAAAATGCAATGAAGCAAAAAATACATGGCTAAAACAGAGATGCAAAGTGACTGAAATGCAACAACACAGAAATAGATACCAAAGTTATATTTTTATTTATTATTTAATAGAAATAATAACACAAATATTGAATGATATCTACAACAGTGGATATATACCGGACGACCTGCTAAAATCAATATTCATAGAGCTACCAAAGAAATATGGTGCAATTGAATGCGATGATCATCGTACAATAAGACTTGTGAGTCACTTGACTAAGAAACGAGTAAGAATCATCATGCGAAGAGTGCGAAACAAAATCAGTCCAGAAACTAGTGATGAACAGTGTGATTTTGCTAGAGGTAAAGGAACGAACAATGTCATACACATCATAACATTTTTAGTAGAAAGAGCCGTTAGGTCAAAACAGATCTATACCTATGTTTCAAAGATTATACCAAAGCACATGACAAAGCAGAGCACCAAGAAATAACTAAAATTATAGAAGGCATAAACGTAGACAGCAAAGATCTAAGAATATTAAAGAATATGTACTGACAAAAAAAAAGGGTCATTATAACTGGAAACCAATTGGAAATGTTTCAACAACAAAAACATGGTGTTAGACAAGGTTGTGTGCTGTCACCACATTCATTTAATATGTATAGTGAGATTATTTTAAGATTATAAGGGGCATGCCTGGAATAACAACCGGAGGTCATACTATAAATAATCTTAGGTATGCTGATGATATCTTAATCGCTAAGAGTGAAAATTAGTTACAAGAAATGTTAGACATTATAGTGAAGGAAAGCAAAAATAAAGGACTCAGCCTAAATAGCATAAAGACAGAAGTAATGTTAGCAACAAAGAAAAATACATCGCCACAATGCACAATAGCGACAAGTGGAACAATATTAAAATAAGTAAATGAATGAATATATCTGGGAACAAAGTTAACATCAGATGGTAGAAGCACAACAGAGGTGAGATGAAGAATGGCTCAGATAAAAGCAGCTTTCCAAAAATGAGGAAGATACTGTGCAATCCATTTATGACAATAGAAATGATAAAGAGTGTTCTTAAATATTATGTAGAGCCAGTCTTAACGTATGGATGTGAATCATGGACAATATAACAACATACACGAAAATCATTGGAGGCTGTAGAAATATTGTTTTACAGAAGAATGTTGAGAATACCATGGACAGCTAAGAAAAGTTATGAAAACGTTGTGAAAGATACCAAAGCAAAGAGAGGACTAATATCCAATATTAAGAAGAAACAATCATCATTTTTTAGCCATGGAATAAGAAAGAAAAAGCTAGAATATATTGTTGGAACTGTGAAATTTGAGATACGAAGAGATAGCGGAAAGGAAAGAGAAAAGATACTTGACAGCTTAAGAGAATGCCTTGGCAGAAGGTCAACAACAGAAATGATAAATAACTGATCGAAAGTGGTGGAGAGACTTGATCCCCGACGCCAGCAGGCGTGGTACATAATGATGATGATGGCTCATCTAAAATAGTGACCTGCTACGAAATATAGTTTGCATGAAAAAAAATACTCATGCCACAAACGTATCATTGATGATACTACCTATGGCTCACCGCGCGTTTAGAACCGTGTGCACCTTGGACGAATGGCTAACGACCTAACCTCGATGCTACAGTGATCTGCAACTGCTCCGTTCATAATGAAACCATTTATTAGCAGTTCATTTCTGATTATCATTTTAATCAAGTGTTTACCTCAATCTCACACATTCTTTATTGTTCATCCAATTGCTGTCATTATTATAACGTTCTTTGATATAATATTTACATTATCTTGTAATGTATTGTTTTATTATTACAAATTTGAATAACAACGTAGAAGAAGAATATCTTTTTAAGCGTCATTCTTTTTGCTGGGTAAAAAATGTACTTGTTTCAAAGTGCAGACCTGATTAAATCCAGTTTTACTAAATCTACTTCCATCAGACCAGCATATCCAGCGTTGAAAAAAATGACTTTTTTCGACTGATCTATCCAATTTTGAATTGAAAAATTTCCTTCCATCGATCTTAAATATACACATTTGTAAAATTTGCTTTTTTTTCAAGGCCTGAAATATCGATGTTAGCAAATGTTTGTTTTTTCACCTGACATACCGACTTGACACTATTTACATCTTTGTACATGAAACATCGGACTTTAAGATTTTCGATTGCCTTACCATGGCACACGAGTTAAAGAAGAGTAATGAAAACGTTCTGAAAGAGGCCAAATAAAAAAAGAGGACTAATTCCTACAAATAGGAATAAACAAACATCATTTTTTATCCATTCAACTAGAAGAGACCTTCTGGAATATAATGTAACAACTGGGGAAAGAAGGTCAGCAATAGAACTGATAAATAACTGTCGAGATCGATTGTGGAGATAGATGATCACCTACACCAACATGTATTGTACTTGATGATGATGATGACCATGACACACCTGTCACAAGAAAAACAATTAAAATTCATGAACACACAAATGTACGTAGAGAAACATAGAAACCTCAGCGCTGCAGTAAACAACCTTATTCAGACCAACAAACTACATCTAACAACACACCGATGTACACCGCGAAAGTTGAACTATGATCTTTCTACCGTAAACAAAAACAATGACTCTCCAGCTGCCATCCATACTCATAATAATCTCAATAATAATCCTGATTTAATGTTTAAAAAAGAGAATAGAATACACGTGGAAAGAAAATAAAAAATAAATAAATAATAATGTTTTGTATCAACTGAAAAGAGAGATAAAACTATAAAACTCATTTGAACAAGATATTTGACATTCTTTGGATACTTGGTCAGACACAACATCTCTCAGTAAGGTGAATTGAAAGGGAAAACACAAGGTAAGGGAAGCTCAGGTCGGTAAGGACTAACGTGAATTGAAAGGGAAAATACAAGGTAAGGGAAGCAGAGGTAGACAAGGACTAACGTGAATTGAGAGGGAAAACGCAAGGTAAGGAAAGCTGAGGTAGACAAGGACTAACGTGAATTGAGAGGGAAAACGCAAGGTAAGGAAAGCTGAGGTAGACAAGGACTAACGTGAATTGAGAGGGAAAATACAAGGTAAGGGAAGCAGAAGTAGGCAAGGACTAACGTGAATTGAAAGGGAAAATAAAAGGTAAGGGAAGCAGAGGTAGGCAAGGATTAACGTGAATTGAAAGGGAAAATACAAGGTAAGGGAAGCAGAGGTAGGCAAGTACTAACGTGAATTGAAAGGGAAAATACAAGGTAAGGAAAGCTGAGGTAGACAAGGACTAACGTGAATTGAAAGTGAAAATACAAGGTATGGGAAGCAGAGGTAGGCAAGGATTAACGTCAATTGAAAGGGAAAATACAAGGTAAGGGAAGCAGAGGTAGACAAGGACTAACG
Organism: Megaustenia siamemsis; assembly: GCA_032433765.1. Lineage (NCBI taxonomy): Eukaryota > Metazoa > Mollusca > Gastropoda > Stylommatophora > Ariophantidae > Megaustenia > Megaustenia siamemsis. Next base: position 11,073,591 of record JAVIAB010000073.1, read on the forward strand.
TGAATTGAAAGGGAAAATACAAGGTAAGGGAAGCAGAGGTAGGCAAGGACTAACGTGAATTGAAAGGGAAAATACAAGGTATGGGAAGCAGAGGTAGGCAAGGATTAACGTGAATTGAAAGGGAAAATACAAGATAAGGGAAGCAGAGGTAGGTAAGGACTAACGTGAATTGAAAGGGAAAGCACAAGATAAGGGAAGCAGAGGTAGGTAAGGACTAACGTGAATTGAAAGGGAAAGCACAAGATAAGGGAAGCAGAGGTAGGTAAGGACTAACGTGAATTGAAAGGGAAAGCACAAGATAAGGGAAGCAGAGGTAGGTAAAGACTAACGTGAATTGAAAGGGAAAGCACAATATAAGGGAAGCAGAGGTAGACAAGGACTAACGTGAATTGAAAGGGAAAGCACAAGATAAGGGAAGCAGAGGTAGACAAAGACTAACGTGAATTGAAAGGGAAAGCACAAGATAAGGGAAGCAGAGGTAGACAAGGACTAACGTAAATTGAAAGGGAAAACACAAGATAAGGGAAGCAGAGGTCGACAAGGACTAACGTGAATTGAAAGGGAAAGCACAAGATAAGGGAAGCAGAGGTGGACAAGGACTAACGTGAATTGAAAGGGAAAGCACAAGATAAGGGAAGCAGAGGTAGACAAGGACTAACGTGAATTGAAAGGGAAAGCACAAGATAAGGGAAGCAGAGGTAGGCAAGGACTAACATCAAATTATGACATCAAGAGATGGATGGAGATAATAAAATGAAACAATTTGAACAGAGCTTCGCAACAGCAGGCAATGTGATCATCAGATGTTAACCCCGTCGAGGAAGTATTTCAGCCCTTTAGTTTCGTAGCTCTCTATGTTAGGCATATAATAGGTGGAGCTGAAAACTCACAATATGTTAGGCATATAATAGATGGAGCAGAAAAGTCACATTATGTTAAGGGTGTAAGGGGTGGAGCTAAAATCTCACAATATGTTAGGCATAAAATAGGTGGAGTTGAAAAGTCACACTATGTTAGGCATATAATAGGTGGAGCTGAAAACTCACACTGTTAGGCATATAATAGGTGGAGCTGAAAACTCACACTGTTAGGCATATAATAGGGGGGAGCTAAAATCTCACAATATGTTAGGCATATAATAGGTGGATCTGAAAACTCACACTGTTAGGCATATAATAGGTGGAGCTGAAAAGATCAAGATGTATGGTAGGATAATCTGCACCATCAAGGCAAATGACAGGTTGAAAAAGTGCGTCCTGATAGCCCGTTTTCAATGCGGAGACGGCACAAGATGACATGAACATACTTACCACTTATAATTGAAATATTTCTTTACTCAATACTCTATATAAGTAATTGGCTATGACAAAGACTAAAATACGTGTGTTAAATACTCTCTTATGATAAACTTCAATTTCTTTTTTATATTATTTGATTTTTTTAAAAAATAAGTAAGTCAATATTTGTTAGCACAAAGGAATATAACATAAAGAAAGTGTGTATGCATAGCTATGATACCAGTGCTAAGCATGGTCATCAAGTTCGAGGTGGAAGTTGATCACACATATAATATGAGCATGGACAGGTACAGGGGTGACCAGAAGATATAGACAAATGAGACCAGACGAGAAAGAAACGTCCAGAAAACTCTTTTTCTTTACAACTAAAATAAAAGTACAAATTATGTACAGAGTATTTATTTAATAGTCAGCTTATAAGGAAAGTGGGAACCGCGATAGCTCAGTGGTTAGTGAAATGGACTACAAAGAACAAGAGGAAGGGTTCGATCCCAACCAACGGCTTTCGGGTTCACCGAGGCTTAAATGGGTAACGGATTTTTTCTGGGAAAGTTAAGCGGCACGGGCGTAATGCCGACTCATCATCATCGAGTGCCTTCTCCGCAACGAAGGTTGGCTACCATGGAGCGCCATTCTGCTCTGAATTAATGAATTATTGCTCTGAAATAATGCCGACTACATGCCTAAGGTCTGTAAAAATTATGGTCACTAACACCATATTCCCTATACGTCACTTGGCGCGACGGGGCCTCTTTACTTTACTTTTATAAGGAAAGTGTGACTCTACAACAGTATTGACCAACACTGGGGCTGCCAGAAAAGCGAGAAGAGGGATGTACGCGGAGGTCAAGCTGAAGGAGAAGAAAATCTACACGCCAAACATTGAGTTATTGGCAGGTCAATCATTGCTCTCCGAACATGTCTAAAGGAGCTCAGATCCCCTCCTTAGCAAGTCTCGCAGTGTCCAGCGACTGCCGACTCCAGTTCTGTGTTGGTTGATAACTCTTCTTCTACGCTCACTAAGTTTCTCGTTTCTGGCTGTGCCCATCTTAACACCCATTTCTTTCATTCGAAGGAGTGACGTGAACTCATAGTTGTCGAAGTCCTGTGCCCTTCCACATCTCGGAGGACATTGATGATGTCCGCCCGATCCATTGGTTGACCGTCCTCAACGAAAGCACAACTAGTCAACCTGTTCGCTTTCTCATTTCCCTGTACTCCCGCATGTCCAGGGAAATAGACAAATGTGACCTTACCTATTTTTAACTTCTGCAATGACACTGCCCATTGCATACGTAGAGAGCCCGCCACCACTACTTTTATCATACTCATTGAATCACTCAGTATGCAGGCGTGAGTGTAGTCTTGTGGCACAAAACATTTTTTACATCTAGCAAAAGTGATTTTCACTTTTAATTTTCGATGCCAATTACGGTCTAATATAACCTTAACGACATAGTCTGAGGTTGAACGGATCGTGCCTCGTTAAGAAACAGGCAAAACTTTCAAGTTAAGTACAAGAGGATTTGTAAAGCTTTTATTCATGTCAGTAAAATTAGGTGGGTCTATTATAATACTTTACCTGTTGAAACATTCGTGTGGCCAGCCTCCTGTAGCGTACATTATATCTAGGGAATCGAATGGCAAGTGGACATTTTGAAAGACAAGATTGTGACAGGTACTGGTCCAGAACATAGTGATAGAGCATGCCAGATCTGCTATCGCCAAGCCTGGACAAAAATAAATTCAAAGCTGAGTCTTGGATATTACAGACAAAATGTTGCAATTATCAGTTGTAAAGGTTATACTTCAGTCAGACAAATTGTGTTATGGTACATGTTACCAGAACAGGTATAATTAAGTTCACATATATGTTTAATCATTTCTCATTTTACGTGTTTATGGTTTTCTCATTTAAGTTGGAATACCGGTCAATATGGCGGATAGAGGACAAGGACTATTGAGGCTCAGTATGAATGAAAAGTTCATTTTTGCTGCAGTTTCCTCATATTCCAAGTTCGGCTTCCTGCCGGAGCTAATGAGTTAGTGCTCTGTGCAAATCGTGAGTTGTGTTTTTCATCAGGATAGTCTTTCAATATTCCGACTACTTACGATGATTAATGATATCTTACGACCAAGCACAGTTCAGCTGCGTTCACTATAGGTGCCGCTTTGGTCTGATGCCGTTTGGGGTGTGCTGTAGCTGCTATGCTGGGGACTGCAACTGCCTTTCTTTTTTTGGATCCTTCAATGAGATACGGTTTCATTCGAATGATTCCACTGGCACGGCGGTTCAGCAATTATGAATTTTAATTCGTTTGCAGTGATAACGGGTCTTTCAACTAATCATAGCCATAACCATAGAATATAATTAAGTTGCATGTATCACTCACACAACATACGGCAGGGACTTTCCGAACTGAACTTTTCTGTTGCTACTCGGTTCAACAATCAATAAGATATTCCTGCTCGGGATTCACCTTTGTGCTGTATTATTTCTCAGTTTATCTATTGTATAATCTCTCAGATTACTTTGTTTATGTCGCATCATTTCTCAGATTACTTTGTTTATGTCGCATCATTTCTCAGATTACTTTGTTTATGTCGCATCATTTCTCAGATTACTTTGTTTATGTCGCATCATTTCTCAGATTACTTTGTTTTGTCGCATCATTTCTCAGATAACTTTGTTTTTTTTCACATCATTTCTCAGTTCAAATTTTTGTTTAATCATTTCTCAGTTTACTTTTTTATGGTGTTATTTCTCAGCTGCCCATTTTGTTGTTTTATTTCTCAATTCACTATTTTCTTGTATCATTTTCACTTCACCATTTCCTTGTATCATTTCTCACTTCACCATTTCCTTGTATCATTTCTCACTTCACCATTTCCTTGTATCATTTCTCAATTCAACATTTTTTGTAGCACAATCGATGGACCCGTAAATAAAGGTTACTTTTTAAAAATCTCACTTTCAACATTTTGTCCACAAATAAGAAATGTTAACATTTTATAAATAATATAAGGACGCTGAAGGTTACAACAAATTATGTGCTTTGGAAGACTCCTGCAGAAAAACATGACAGGTAAATGTATATATAAAAGACACACACAGTAATAATAGACATTTAAGTAAATGGTGAGGAATATTATGAAGATAAAAGTTAAATAAGTTGTTTTAAAACTTCATCGTTTGCTATCTTTTGTTTCCATCCAATTCTACCTAATCTTCTATAAATCCACATTTCAAAGGCTTCAATTTTCTGTTCTGTTTTCTTGTCTAATGTCCATGTTTCTGCACCATACAGGAATATTGAGAAGACGTAACATTTTGCCATTCTTAGTTTCACCCGAAAATAAAAAGTCTGTGTCGGTGGATGGGGCGGATGAATCGAAAATGGTCAACGGTCCAGAAGACGAAAACAGCAAAGTGTGTGGTACACATGAGGCATATTCAGAGAACGAAAGACGAATATGGCAGACCACCGTGAAAGAGATTGGAGCCTCATCACGTAACACTCCAAAGAGGCCATGAAGAGATATATATATATATATATATATATATATATATAAATAATATATGATGATTCTAAAAGATAGATACATAAATGTTGGAGATGCGAATATATCAATGGTCAGTTCTGAGTAGTTCTACTCGGAATTCCTACATCAAATCAGTTTAATCTATCTCGACTCGCATAGGAGCGACCGAGTTAAGAAAACATAAGATGTTCATTTTACAAGTCTAACATCAAGGTTTAAAAGCATATATTCACGTTGATCAAGCTTTAGAGATATCAGTACCTAATCTTTGTTAAAGGAAAGGTCAGCGGGAAGAACACTGAGCAACGGTCTTCTAGATGTGTGCCCATGAGAAATGAAACCCGTAATCTCCTCCCTTGAGGCGATATTTCTATGGGATACTATTACCATTACGATACTTTGATCATACAGAGTGTACTGTTATTAAAGTCAATGTAAGAAGTTGTCCTTAATGCAGTATGAGAGTAGATGAAATAATGACAAGTAGTAGTAGGCTATGGGTAAGAAATACATTAATTTAGAATTAAATATAATAAAATTATAAAATAGTTGAAAAAAATAAATAATTATGTATATCTTAAAAGTTAACAAAGTCTGCATAAATATATACAAAATTTCCTAGCATACAAGAAATCCAAATGTACTTGTAGGAAGCTACAACTCCACAAATGGTCGTTAACGAGTGAAAGAATTGATAAAAAAATGATGACTTGAGGTAGCAAAAAATTGATATATCTTTGAAACATTTAAAAGCAGTTACCTAACGGAAAATCGTTTGACTAAGACAGAATTAGTAAACATGGTCGTACAGAAAAGGGGTTAAGGCAAAGAAATGCAAATGAATGCATAAAAATGCGAAGCTGCAGTAAAGCTGAATTCGAGGAAAAATTGAAAAAAAAATAAAAAATGGTATGTTAGAAGCTTTACGTGATTAATAGACGACACAGATTCGAACGACGTTTCGGCTCAATAGGCCTTCAGCAGGAACAAACAAACAACATACACACACAGATATGTGAATAAATAAAACTAATCCTACATAGCTAACTGGTAATGAAACATCAAAAACAAAATAATCGAAATATGTTGACTTCCCTGTGTGTCGTGGACAGTGGTCAGGCTATGAAAGGAATTTCTCACGGGTGTAGCTGTAATTTATACCCTGTGGTCAGAGGTGAAGGGTTCTAAAAATACACGAGTGGGGGAACGCTATCTAGGTACGTCGACTACAAAGGCACAGGCAATATCTGAAAGTATCTAAGGGCCCATAAATACATGTATACACACACACAGATGCGTGTATACATATGTACACGTGCAAGAAGAAGTGCACATACTAATACATATCAACATACACATACATATACACACACATACATGTGTATGCATACAAGCAAGAGCACATATACATGCATGTATATGCGTATACATATATATACCAATACCCGTGCCTATGGACACATACATGCATGTGCACGTCCATACGGGGACAATCGTATGTGTGGAAGGGTTCAAACCGGGGTCAGTGTGCAAACTCGAAGGAGAAAGAATAGAACAGTGGAATGACAGGTACTCAAAATGCGGAAAGAGTGAGATGTATGAGGGTGTGGTGCAATAAAAACATATGAGGGCTAAGTAGCGCAGAAAAAAGGTATATAGGAGAACACCGAAGTGCCTCAACGGGGACTAGTGGAGAAGAACTAAGAATAGCGTGGCATAGTAGATAGACTAAAGAGCCACCACATGGGTGGTAGAGAGGTCTATGCAGAGGGAAGGAACAGCCGAAAGGAAACTATGTGTATGAGTGTGATACATTCATGCCTCGTGGGGTCAGCGAACCATACTGGACTATGAGACGATTTTCCAAAGTATAGCGGCTGCGGTCGCCAGAGTGACAGAGGACAATACCAGTGACACGGATGTCGTCTTTGCCCTTGTGATCTGTGGAGTTGAAATGGGAAGACACTGGAGTGCCAGTATTCTGTAGGACATCACGTAGATGTTTACAAAATCTTTCCGCTAATCTTCTACCAGACTCGCCTATATAGGTCATGTGGCATCGTTGGCATATAATGGCATAAATGATGTTGCGGGACACACATGTGAAGCCATGCTTGATCTCGAACCGTCAATTGGGGAATAAGACCGAGTCAGTAGGGAGCACATAGGCACAGGTGATACAGTTACGACCACAAGGGGCCGTACCGAAGTGTTGAGGGTAGGAGCGAGGGAGACGGCTCCTAACCAGAATGTCTCCCACATTCCTGTCGCGCTTGAAGGCGATCATCGGGGGATCACTAAAAAGTAGACGGGTAGTGGGATCAGAGAGGAGAATGGAACGGTAGCGGTTGAGTATCCTCACAGCTGCTAAGTTGTGAGGATGATATGTGAGGGTGAGTATAGTTCTCTCAGAAGGGGGGCGGTTGGAAGGGGTGAGTGCCTCGGGACGAGAGATAAGGAGGACCCGCTTGAGGGCAGACTGGAGGATCGAGTCTGGATAAAGCCGGCGGCTGAAGAAACCTAACATGAGGTGAGCCTGTCGGAGGAAATCTTGGTCATCCTGGCAGATGCGACGGAGACGCAATAACTGTGAGAACGGAATAGAATCACGACAAGCAGGTGAATGGGATGAAGTATAGAGAAGGTAGCAGTGGGCATCTGTGGGTTTATAGAAAACCGAGGTGTGGAGGCCAGAAGTACCCAAAGAAACAATAAGATCTAGGAAGGTGACAGAGGAAGTGGATATACAAGATGTGATCTTGATAGCTTTGTGATAGCTACCAATATAGTCGATAAACCTGGAGAGGTCATCCTCAGGTAGATCGGTGAGTCGGAAGCAGTCATCAATGTACCGAAGGTATATGATGGGAAGAGGACCTTGATAAGAATTGAGAATTTGGTACTCCAGGTAACCCATGAATAGGCAAGCATATGCTAGGGCCCATCTTGGTGCCCATGGCTACTCCACTGACCTGGTCATAGAAGTCACCATTAAACTCAAAGGTGTTGAGGTTGAGTACAAGCTCAGTGAGGCGGAGAAGAGTTGCAGTATCAACAGAGGGGTGTTGTCTCTGGTCAAGAAAGAAACGTAGAGCCAGGAGACCGTCGGAGTGAGGAATAGAGATGTAGAGAGAGCAAACATCAAGGGTAAAAAGTCGGTATGAGCGACCTCGGGAGAGAGAGATGGAATAGAAGATACTCAATGCATGGTTAGTGTCCTTGACATATGAGGGAAGACTAACGACCATAGGATGGAAGACACTGTCTAGATAGTCAGATATGTGTTCAGTCGGGCAAGCACACGCTGACACGATGGGGCGTCCTGGATTGTCGATTTTGTGAATTTTGGGGAGCATGTAGAAAGATGGTTTCCCAAGACCACTATTATGAATAATGAGGCGGGACGCGCTAGGAGGGAGCCGGTTGGTTCGGATCAGTTCCTTGATGGTAGATTTGACCTGCTTATTGTAGAGGACAGTGGCGTCGTCAGGGCGGGGTTTATAAAAAGTGGTATTGGATAGCTGTTTGTTGCCCTCAGAAATATATGTCTTTGTGCCAAACTACCACCGCTCCCCCCTTGTCTGCCGGTTTGATAACAATGTCCTCCCGGCGGCGGAGATTTGAAAGGGCCCGAAGCTCAGAGGGAGATAGATTAGAGCGGTGAAGTTTTCTAGGGCACAGTTGTTGTATCTCACGTGAGGTGACATTAATGTAGTGATCCAAAGCCTGTGATGCGCCGGATTGAGGGGTCCAATCTGATTTGCGAGAGTGGAAGCGAGAGAACTCATCTACAGGGGTGGGTGAGGAAGAAGTAGCAGTAGTGCCCGAGAAACGGTGCTTCAAGCGCATACGTCTATGGAAATCATGGACGTCCTTGCAAAGATTGTAGTGGTCACTGGAAGGACGACGCGGGATAAATTTTAAACCTTTAGAGAGAACAGACCTCTCATCATGTGAGAGGTGGAGGTCGGGGGTAAGCAGAAAACTAAAGAGTCGGGGGCCGATGTAGCGGTGTGGGGAGGGGGGGGGACGGGGCGAAGGTGGGAGATCTTCTTCTTGTGCTGGGAGGACATAAAAGTGTAGAGTTGCCTATTGAAGTCGTGGATGATCTGACGAATAACAGTGTCGTGGCCGGTAATTAAACACCTGAGTCTCGATACCAGTTGGAGGCGTCGAGTGCGCAGGTGGGAGACTAGCCTGGCGTGGTTAGCTAGGACGAGCCTCATACGATGGAAACCCAGGCGTCTTTCAATACTGTCAAAACGCCTAATTTCACTAGGGTTAGGCTGGTGGATAAAAGGGGTGAATTTAGAACGGAACCCATGTGGGAGAATCTTAAATCGTATACAATTATTGAGAAAGTTAACATGGCAACTGAATCTAGTAAGCTTATAAGTAGTAAAGGCGAGTTCAGTGGATATAGAAGCTGTCACTCTGGCGACCGCAGCCGCTATACTTTGGAAAATCGCCTCATAGTCCAGTATGGTTCGCTGACCCCACGAGGCATGAATGTATCACACTCATACACATAGTTTCCTTTCGGCTGTTCCTTCCCTCTTGCATAGCCCTCTCTACCACCCATGTGGTGGCTCTGTAATCCATCTACTATGCCACGCTATTCTTAGTTCTTCTCCACTAGTCCCCGTTGAGGCACTTCGGTTTTCTCCTATATACCTTTTTTCTGCGCTACTTAGCCCTCATATGTTTTTATTGCACCACACCCTCATACATCTCACTCTCTCCGCCTTTTGATACCTGTCATTCCACTGTTCTATTCTTTCTCCTTCGAGTTTGCACACTGACCCCGGTTTGAACCCTTCCACACATACGATTGTCCCCGTATGGACGTGCACATGCATGTATGTGTCCATAGGCACGGGTATTGGTATATATATACGCATATACATGCATGTATATGTGCTCTTGCTTGTATGCATACACATGTATGTGTGTGTATATGTATGTGTATGTTGATATGTATTAGTATGTGCACTTCTTCTTGCACGTGTACATATGTATACACGCATCTGTGTGTGTGTATACATGTATTTATGGGCCCTTAGATACTTTCAGATATTGCCTGTGCCTTTGTAGTCGACGTACCTAGATAGCGTTCCCCCCACTCGTGTATTTTTAGAACCCTTCACCTCTGACCACAGGGTATAAATTACAGCTACACCCGGGAGAAATTCCTTTCATAGCCTGACCACTGTCCACGACACACAGGGAAGTTAACATATTTCGATTATTTTGTTTTTGATGTTTCATTACTAGTTAGCTATGTAGGATTAGTTTTATTTATTCACATATCTGTGTGTGTATGTTGTTTGTTTGTTCCTGCTGAAGGCCTATTGAGCCGAAACGTCGTGCGAATCTGTGTCGTCTATTAATCACGTAAAGCTTCTAACATACCATTTTTCCTCGTACAGAAAAGCAAGTATCAGTTCTAATGTGAAGCTGCTCAGTCTATCATCATCAAGTACTGGGCCTACTGGCGTAGGTGATCATGTCTCTCCACAACTTTCGATCTCGGCAGCTATTTATCATTTCTATTGTTGATCTTCTGCCAAGCCATTCTCTTAAACTGTCTGTTATTTTTCTCTTTGCTTCCCTCTATCTCTTCGTCCCTCAATTTTTCCAGCTGTTACAATATATTCCAGTTGTTCTCTTCTCTTTACATGGCAAAAAATGATGATTGTCTCTTCGTAATTGTCTCTTCCTAATATTGGAAATTAGCTCTCTTTTTGCGTTAACCTCTCTCAGAACATCTTCATTACTCTTCTTAGCTGTCCATAGTACTTTCAACATTCTTCTGTAAAACCACATTTCTACAGACTCCAGTGATTTTCTTGTCTGTTGTCCTATTGTCCATGATGAGCATTTATGTGTAAAGACTGGCTCTACATAACATTTAAGAACTCTTATTCTTGTTTCTATTGTCAAAAATTGATTGCATAGTATCTTCCTCATTTTTGGAAAGCTTTTGCCTGAGCATTCTCCGTCTCACCTCTTTTGTACGTCTTCCGTCTATAAAAAACACAAATCTGAATGGTAGTACACTTCACATAAAGGAGGCGACTATAAGAGCATGTAATCGGTAAACTACATGTAAGGGAAGAGGCAATATAGTTCGAGGTCTCCCTGAACAACATATTATCGTCACTCGTAATCATGCGTTTGACAACATGTGAAGATAGTCTGTAGCTAGAGGACAAATCTATGGTCACTACTAATAAAATATCCTATTATTACTGTATTTATATGGATGCGCTTGAGAAAATAAACATATATACTTTACTTTTGTCCTTATCAAATCGTGTTTTGTTAATATCAACACAAACGTGTAGAAATAATTCCAATAATAATAACATTAACAATACCAACAATAAACAAGTCTTGTATCTAAAGTGGTTTTCCCGCCAGTCGTCTTATGAATGTAAAGTTAAATTACAAACGGAGTAAAGATGAGTGAAGACATGTGTAAAGTCATGTGAAGACATGTGTAAATTTATCTACTTGTGTGGTTATTATTATTATTATATATATATATATATATATATACATATATATATATATATATATATATATATATATATATATATATATATATCCACACGCCTTGTAAACGTGTATTGATTATATTGTGTATTAACAAAAGGAAAATATGCCCATTATGGCAGATATATACAATTTGAAGTTAAATATGGGAGCGCGTACTTTATTGGCGTTTACTTAATGTTTACAATAAAGTCTCAAGTATATACAGCAGACATACCCAGCAAACTGACATTGATGCTGTCCTTGAACCCTTGTTTAGCAAACACGGAAATATTGACGATATTAGCTCCAATACCAAACAAACTGATACTGCCACAGAGTATGACGTAATTGGTCAGCTGGAAGACTCGTCTGACGTTATCTGTGACAGGATCACGAAAGGTGTATATGGAAATAAGAAGCTTCGTGTTATTGGAGTTTTCCATGAGAGAGGAGATTGTGTACAACAACTCTCATAACAACAACTGCTGGTTCGGTCTTTTCTCTGATAAGAATCCATGAAATAATGTGTTTAATAATTGAAATCCTTTATTTATGCTGATGTACGTGTCATTACACAGGGTCTCGTCTATAAAACTATTTCTATTTTAATATATATATATCTCTTGTTATTTTTTGACTATCGATGTTGAAATAGACCCACACTATGTACTAACATGGATCTTCCCCATTCATCAGAATTGTCGGGTTTATTAACACAGAACATTTGGACATCATATATGTCTGTTTATGGGTATTACCTTCACTGTTTTATGTTGAAATATTAACCGTCAGGTTTCTTGATTAATATCCAAAGGACAATTACCCACCAATTAAACCCAAAGAAAAACCAAATAAACAATAAACAATCATCCATGAGTGTCAATCGTTGGGATCCTATAACTGGTGTTTAATAAATGGAGGGAAACATGTCAGTGTACACCCACAGCTGTTCAAATATCGTGACGATATACAGGGTTTAATTTCTCTACCGATAGAGAAAACAACCTCGTTCACATCGAAAGCTAATCAAATTACCGGTAAATGATTGACTGAATTTGTTGACAGATTTGAGTGACAGAATTTACAAATGTTATATGTTCAATTGTACTTGTATGAGATAGTATTTAATTTTTTTAAATACTAATAAAAAATAATTACAAAAATGCACGTTGTAATAGTTTATTGCTACAACTGATTACAATTTCTCTCAACCTCGAGAACTGAATAAAGTCATGTCCACATAAAATTCTTAACTGAAAGATTCAGTTATTAGATTATTTCATTGTTACTAATCGTTGTAACTGCCATATGTCGTGTCAGTCAATGTGGGCTTATAGTTTAGAACAGACATAGCTAAAATTATCTGGTTGCCATTGTCGACAATAATAACTGAAATTACTTCTACATTTCTGGGTCTGAGTAACGTTATTGATCTTCAAGCTAACAGAAATTATATCAAACATGTCCCAAGTTTAATAACATAGGACAGTAATATTTTGAAATGTAATATTTTGATAAATCATAGACAGAAATAGAATAGTGGTCAGATATCAATTAATGTTAATTAGTATTTGTTAGTCAATCGCGTATTGTAATTTACTTTTTTTTTAAGAATTCTTATCGTCGGCGTCTTCTAGTTTTACCAGCAGAATAAACACATCCCAGATTGTTATATGACCATGCATATGTCGTTGTGATAATAAGGATTAGAAAATACTTATTCCGCGTTCATTTTCAAAATATTTCTTTATTACTTCTTACTTCTTAATTTTTATCGTTTCATTGCATCCAACGCCAAATTCATCCGGGAAAAGCTGATTCTATTTTCGCTTGTCAGTTCCTAGATGATTTCGTAGACGAAGATGCTATAGTTTTTACCTTATGAGATCAACAGTAGACACAAAAGGAATTGAAGTCAACGGTCATAACATGAACAATATAGGGTATGCGGATGGCACAGTCTTGATAGCAGAGATGGAGAATGAATAAAAAAAATAATGTACAGAATAGCGAAAGAAAACAACTAGAAACGTCTCAGTCTAGTTAAAACAAAAACAGAAGTAAGAGTCATATCGAAGGAAGCAGAATTTAGCATAACAAATAACGCGACAAAATTAAAACAAATACAACGCTTCAAATACTTGGGCACATAGATGAAAGATGCACCACAGAAATAAAAGGTAGAATATCTCAGCCCAAAATAGCATTTCAGGAAATGAAATACACCTTGTGCAACAAATCTATGTCAATAGAAGTGAGAAAGAGAGTTCATCAGTGCTATATAGAGCCAATTCTGACCTATGAAAGTGAATAATGGACAGTAGACAAACAAATGAAAAGACAACTAAAGGCCACAGAGATGGGATTTCTTTGAAGAATGTTGAGAGTTCCTTGGACAGCTAAAAAGTCAAACGAGGAAATGTTCAAAAAGGCCAATATAAAAAGGGACATCCTAAGTACATCAGTTAGAACAACCAACGTTTTTTGAGCACATCATGAGAAGAGGAAAGTTGGAATACTTGGTTACAATGGGGGAACAAAAAAAAGATATCCTGGGCGACAAAGAAAGCAGATACTAGATAGCTTTGTTTTATGGCACGGTAAACAGTCAACAACAGAACTGATATAGGTGTTGTGGATTTATGGAACCGATTGATGAGTGATTAATGTGTTTGCTTTCTGATCAGAGGGGTCCGCATTCGTTCCCCAGGAAGTGATTTTTTTTTTTTTTGGACCAACAGGGTTTCGGGGTTAGCCCAGCCTCTGAAATTGGGTGTCGGTGATTTTTCTGGAATGTACAGGTGGCCTGGCGTGATACCGACCATCATCATCATCATCATCATCATGTACCCTGCCGGTTGGCGTAGGCGATCATGTCCCTCCACAATCTTCTATCTACAGTGCATCGTATCAGTTCTGTTGTTGACTGTTTTCCATGCCATGATACCAAGCTATCCAGTATTTTCTCTCTTTGTCGTCCGCGATCTCTCTTTCCTTTTATTTTGCCAGTTGTAACCAAGTATTCCAGCTTTCCTCTTCTCATGATGTGCCCGAAGAATGTTGATTGCTTCTTTCTGATGTTTTTTATGAGCTCCCTTTTTGTGTTGGCCTCTTTGAGAACTTCCTCATTGGTCTTTTTATCTGTCCAGGGAACTTTCAACATTCTTCTGAGAAATCCCATCTCTGTGGCATCTAATCGTCTTTTCATTTGTTTGTCTACTGTCTATGATTCGCTTTAATAGGTCAGAATTGGTTCTATATAGCACCGATGAACTCTCTTTCTCATTTTTATTGACATAGATTTGTTGCATACGATATTTTTCATTTTCTGAAATGCTATTTTGGCCTGAGCTATTCTGCTTTTTATTTCGGTGGTGCATCTCCCATCTGATGTTTTTATTGTGCCCAAGTATTTGAAACGTTGTACTTGTTTCAGATTTGTCTCGTTTATTTTTATGCTGCATGATTGTGATGATTGTTTCTTCGATATAACCATTACTTCTGTTTTCTTACTATTCAGACTGAGACCTTTCTTGTTGCTTTCTTCTACTATTATGTCTATCATTTCTTGTAGTTCGTTCACTGTCTCTGCTATTAAGACTGTGTCATCCGCATATCACAAATTATTTATGTTGTGACCGTTGACTTCAATTCCTTTTTTGTCTACTATTGATCTCATAATATATTCGCTGTAAAGTGAAAACAAATCCGGTGACAGTACACAGCCTTGTCTGACTCCTTGTTTTATATATTGGAATTGTCCTGTTTGGTTGTTAATTCGTATAGCTGCTGTTTGTTGCCAGTACATGTTTTTTTATGATTCGCAGATCCTTGCCATCAATGTTTAATTTCTCCAGCATATTTATTATTTCCACATGCTTTACTTTGTCAAATACTTTCGTGTAGTCTATAAAGCACATATATAGATCTTTCTTTACCTCTATAGATCTTTCTATCAATGTCCTTAAGATGTATATTGCATTATTGGTGCCCTTTAACCGACCATATCACCCAAAATTATGCCATGGTCATAGAAAAATATCGCTGTTAACATCATACACTCCATAAGCCAAGCGTGGCGTAGAGGAAACCTTTACTTTACTGTGGTTAAAGAGTTGTATAAGGACGTGATCGCCTGTTACAACCCGTATTGCCCTTCTTGATCATGATGTAATAGTAAACATTTCTATTCGACTTCCCAGTCTTGTTACAATTTATCTGTCAAGTCTACAATTTTGTTACATTTTCTCTTTCATTATCTCTTTCGAACCGTCTACGTCAGGTTACAATATCTCTTTCGAACCGTCTACGTCAGGTTACAATATCTCTTTCGAACCGTCTACGTCAGGTTACAATATTTCTTTCGAACCGTCTACGTCAGGTTACAATATCTCTTCCGAACCGTCTACGTCAGGTTACAATATCTCTTCCGAACCGTCTACGTCAGGTTACAATATCTCTTCCGAACCGTCTACGTCAGGTTACAATATCTCTTCGAACCGTCTACGTCAGGTTACAATATTTCTTTCGAACCGTCTACGTCAGGTTACAATATCTCTTCCGAACCGTCTACGTCAGGTTACAATATCACTTCCGAACCGTCTACGTCAGGTTACAATATCACTTCCGAACCGTCTACGTCAGGTTACAATATTTCTTTCGAGCCACCTACCTACCTCTTGCTACAATTTCTGTGTGGAGTATCCAGTCTTTTTGCAGTTTAACAAACGAGACACTAGTTTTGTTACGTTTTCTCTGTAAAGTCGTCTGTGGCCGTGTCGGTGTACAGACAGTTGAGTTAACAGTGTTCCCTAGCGTTTGGCTTTTCGTGGCAAGGCGCTGTGCCATGGAGTACGGGTCCGATCCTGCTTCGGACCATATATTGTTCTTTGTTTTTTTTCTTCTGTTGTTGGTTATTTGTCATTATCTCCCAGTGCTGTAAACATACCTCTTCCTTCTATGATTCGCTAAATTATCACCTCGGGAGTTTCCCTCTATAATAATATTCATGTATTCTTATTTGTCTCGGTGAACATACAGGACGTTGATTAACACAGCAAGGAGGGCATTATGACAACAACACCGGCAATATCACAAGCAGCATCAACCACGTGACAGGCCAGGTACATCAAATACAGGCATGCAACACTTGTGCCGATCACATGGCTCTGATAAACGACAGCAGGGCATCAAGCAAGTAATTAGACCTGGTCAGGAACAGATTACTCCTGTATTGTACGATTGTATAAATAGAACCACTAACAAGAATATAGAACGAGCAGATCAGGAGTTGGGATGTGGTAGTCATCATGATGATAACAACAGAAAATAGAACATCCACTAGTATAAAAATAATTAGAAAATGTTAGATATTAGTTATTACAACAGATTAATAACACATTGCTTATGTCCATCTGTAACGACATAAATTCAAATAATCTTTTATTATATAAATATTAATAAGGAGGGCATTGTGTGGAAGAGACAAAACTAATATTGAAATAATAACAAAGCGTCCACGTGATAATAATTGCTTTTCAAAATTTTTTATTCCGATTAAAGTATATAGCCATTATAATTATGTGTGCCCGTTCTTTATTGACACGATTAGCATTTAGCTGTATTTTTTCTGAATATCAGTTAAATACGAACAACAAACAATTATTTCTTTGAAAATAACGACATTATCTCATAAAATGTGTACTTAAACTTTGAACTCATCGTAAAATACACAAACATATTCACGCTAGAATTAATGACCTGCATTAAAAACGCAAAAGACCAGGTCACAAATAGAATGTTCTCGTATTTCCCACTGAAATTAAAGCCTGAGTAGAGAGTCATCATCAGAAAGTTAATGGTTGGCGGAATGTAGCAAATGATAAAAATGGTGGAGATTAGAGTTTATCATCTTGATAACTTTTTTTTATCTTTAACAGAAGCCACGTCTTGTTTGGAATCTGTGCCACAGAGGCTTTCCGCCATTTTCTTTTCTTTTTTAGTTTGATAACGAGGATGATAGTGCAAATGAGGACGCAGATGTGTAAAGATGAAGACAAAAACACGCTGTGAATAAAGAAAGTGATGGTATCAACGATCTCCCTGTGTTGAGCGAAAGTGATACCAAGTAGAGACCTGTTCTGAGAGATGATGAACACCCTCTTCAGTTTGTTGACGACGTAGAACGGGATGAAAAGTGATATTGTGAAGATAAAAATAGAGACATTAATGACCTTGGTTCTGAATGGAGTAACGATGTTCTTGACCTTGAGAGGCATGGCGATACAGAGACATCTCTCAAGTGTGATGAAAGCTGTTATGAAGCTCGTGACTCTGGAACACAAGAAAAACTGCATTATCACACAGAAAGTAACAGCGTCCTCATAATTTACACACATATCATACATTTCTTGTTTATATTCTATGAAATCCGTCAACTTCACTTTCTACTACACGGAACATGTGCTATTTCATCTTCAGCTATAATTAAGATATTTACAATAGTTTCTTCTTTATGTAATAGGTTTTTTTTTATTCTCTGCCCTATATAAGACATGTTTAGTACTTTTCCAAAAAGTGCATACCATTTACTGTACTTTCTGTGTGTAAAAATATAATGAACTTCGCTCTATTTAAAGCATTTATTACAATATGAGCCCTTTGCAAGACATTAATTATATTATTTTCCTTTATATGTTAATAACAGTATTGTGTGCTTTCTGTCTGTAAATATTGCTTAATCTTCTGTACCCAGTCGAACTATTTTTTGTTTATGTTATTATTACTAGTCCTTGATAATTATTTTTAAAATGTTGGCTTATTATTTAATACATTTAGTATAGATTTAATTGCTCGAATTATCGACATTTCTGTCATCTTACTTTCTACTTGTCCATTTAATTTTTTTTATTCTTTTGGTTCAAAGTCTGTAGATCAAATAATAAATTTTCGCTTCATGTATCATCATCACCATCATCATCATCATTGAGTGTCGTCTCCGTATCGAAGGTTGGCTACCATCGAGCTCCATTCCGCTATGTCTCTTGCTTTGATAGTGCAGGTTGTCATAGGCTGACTTGTCCATCTTTTGATATTACTCTCCATGTTCGTCTTGGTCTGCTTGGTCTGCCTCTTCCTCTTTTGCCCTGTATTTTCCCTTCCAAGATTACATTTAGTATACTACTATGTCTTTTAAAATGCTCTAAAAATCTAATTTGCCTTGTTTGAATTGTGTTTAGTAGTGATCTTTTTTTAATTTGTATTTGTTTTAGACTACATCGTTCGTTTTCTTTTCTTTCGATACAATTCATTCTTACTATTATTCTATAAATCCACATTTCATAAACTTAAATTGTTCTTTTCTGTTTTCTGCCTAGTGTAAAAGTAAAAAGAAGTAAAGTACCCCCGTCACGCCAAGTGGCGTTTAGGGAATATGGTGTTAGTGACCATAATTTTTACAGACCTTCGGCACATGATTTTTGGGGTAATGTGGTCGGTATTACGCCCGTGCCGCTTTAATTTCCAAGAAAAAAATCCGATACCCATTAAAGGCTGGGTTAACCCGGAAGTCGTCGGTTGGGATCGAACCCTACCTCTTGTTGCCTAGTGTACATATTTTTAAAAATTCATTTGAAGATGTCAAGCAATAAATATTAATTGTGTTATCAACGAAAAATGGTGTTGTGAAAGATTCACAGATTCCTTCTTTTATAAGCTACATTTACTCATGTGTTTTTTTTTTACCTTTCGCCTGTGTGAAATTAACCATATTTGATGTTATGTGTGCAACAGAGTATGTTAAGCTTAAAAACATATATGGCTATACAAGCGATGGCCAATCAGCTCGCTTTCATGGTGTGACATGTGCTTTGATTAGATCTTTCCCTTGATTTATTTTTTTTGGGTTTAAACTGGAATGTGCACGCTGGCCATATAATCACTGTGAAATATACATACTTGACTGACATATATAGCATACAGGACAACCTTAAAATGTTGATAAATCTTGGTATATCAGACTGAAAGAAAGATTTAACAATATCTCTGAAATAGCGTCCACTTACTGATGGCTACGAAAAAGAGTAAAATTGCACGATTGATTATTTTGTTTGAGTTTACGCTGTGTATATACCTCTACAGTACGAGCATTGGTAAAGCAGTTATTAATGAACTGGTTTACTGTGCACAAGTCGTAGGATTCGATCACTATCGAAGTCTTCTAGGCGTAGCTAGTTTTATATAACTATCGTATTCTCTCTGTAAAAGAAAAACGTCAGTAGCATTGTAATGATTACCAGCAAAATCAGCTGTGGGTAAAAGAAAAACGTCAGTAGCATTGTAATGATTACCAGCAAAATCAGCTGTGGGTAAAAGAAAAACGTCAGTAGCATTGTAATGATTACCAGCAAAATCAGCTGTGGGTAAAAGAAAAACGTCAGTAGCATTGTAATGATTACCAGCAAAATCAGCTGTGGGTAAAAGAAAAACGTCAGTAGCATTGTAATGATTACCAGCAAAATCAGCTGTGGGTAAAAAAAAAAATTATAGAAATTAGCCCCATATAAGTGACGTAGTTCCATCTTTTCTATACAGCTTGATGAATCTGTAAAGAATGAATTAAATAGGGATATTGATTGACAGTTTAAAGAAGTCAAAAAATAAAGACATCGAGCAAACTAAAGCCGCATGATAACCATCTCTAGAAAGAGCAATGAAGTAAGAGCTCTCTCACGCCACGGGAATAAGGAGAATAGGGTGGGAGTGCCCGTATGTATATAGATATTGGGCTCAATTTTGTATGGGGTACAATGTAATCACTATTACTCTAGTGCGGTCTTTCTTTCCTATAGAAATCCGATACCTTTTTAATGCAGGATGAACCCGGAAAAGTCGATCACGATTGAACTCGACCTCGTGTCCTTAGTAGCCCTGATCACTAGCCATTGAGCTACTGTTGTTCCTGCTACTTTATTGCAAGATTTCAAAATATTTGTCATACCTAACTGGAGCTGCAGTTTATAGTAATAGACTCAGTGCCAAACAACAACACTTCTTCTTAGACGAATTCCACCTACCTAGATCAGTTAATCGGGAAAATAGGACAACAGACAAGACAATCACTGGAGTCTGTAGAAATGTGGTTTTACAGAAGAATGTTGAGAATACCATGGACAGCTAAGAAGAGTAATGAAGATGTTCTGAAGAGGTCAAAGCAAAAAAGAGAGCTAATTTCCAATATTAGGAAGAAACAATCATCATTTGTTGGCCATGTAATGAGAAGAGAACAACTGGAATATATTGCAACAACTGGAAAAATTGAGGGACGAAGAGATAGAGGGAAGCAAAGAGAAAAAATAACAGCTTAAGAGAATAGCTTGGCAGAAGGTCAACAACAGAAATGATAAATAGCTGCCGAGATCGAAAGTTGTGGAGAGACATGATCACCTACGCCAGTATGCCCAGTACTTGATGATGATGATGATGAAGCAATCTCATTATGTTTACCATGTCTAGTTGAGAAATGAACAACGGAACAATTATTATGAATAACTTTTGTCATTAATCTATCGCAATTATTGGTGATGTGACATAAAGAAAAGAACACTTTTGTGTGATTAAAACATTTTCATTCACGGAAATTGCACACGATCAAAATCAATTATACTGGAATCTCTTACCTCTAAAATTCAGTAAAATTTCAGCCGAGTACATGAACTGTACAGTACCGGTGACGACGCCAATGATAATTTCAAAGAGTTCGTTAATTATAGAGAAGAATAGCCTGCAATGTACGTTTCTTTGAGATTTTGAAAAAAAAAATAATAATAATAAAAAATTCAGCATTCTTTATGCACTGATGCTATGAATGGTAACTTTGTAGCATGCGCCTACCTGTTAAAACGCACGTGAGACAACGCTCCGGTGAGAAACATAATGTCCATATACATAATAGGGAAGTTAATCCTGTGGAAGAGAGGGTTAAAGCAAAAACTTGTCCAGAACATGCTGACAGAGCAAGCAAGATCCGAAACTGATAAACCTGGAGGTGAAACAGAATTGGAAAAATAGTCGCATTCTGAGCCACCTAAGTTTGGAGTTATCTTTCTTCTTGCTCTTCTACGTGAACGATTGCAGGTCTACTGTCTAAAACAAAAAAGGAAGTTAAATAGGCGCATATCGAGGTTAAAAAGTGGTAAGATTATGATCTGTTCTTCACTGACACATCCACAGTCAACTATGGGTCGTTGACCACTTTCAGCCTTTATCGTTGCAGCCTCAAGATAACAGCTAATACATATTCTCTATATTCTAATTCATTATAATATATTCATTATTATTGCATAGTATTGTCTTTACATTGACTTCTTTAGTCTCTGATTTCGATTGACATTGACGGGACATATCTGCCGTGTCGCTCCTTCCAGTAACCATCTGCTGTGTCGCTCCTTCCAGTAACCATCTGCTGTGTCGCTCCTTCCAGTAACCATCTGCTGTGTCGCTCCTTCCAGTAACCATCTGCTGTGTCGCTCCTTCCAGTAACCATCTGCTGTGTCGCTCCTTCCAGTAACCATCTGCTGTGTCGCTCCTTCCAGTAACCATCTGCTGTGTCGCTCCTTCCAGTAACCATCTGCTGTGTCGCTCCTTCCAGTAACCATCTGCTGTGTCGCTCCTTCCAGTAACCATCTGCTGTGTCGCTTCTTCCAGTAACCATCTGCTGTGTCGCTCCTTCCAGTGACCATCTGCTGTGTCGCTTCTTCCAGTAACCATCTGCTGTGTCGCTCCTTCCAGTAACCATCTGCTGTGTCGCTCCTTCCAGTAACCATCTGCTGTGTCGCTCCTTCCAGTAACCATCTGCTGTGTCGCTACTTCAAGTAACCATCTGCTGTGTCGCTCCTTCCAGTAACCATCTGCTGTGTCGCTCCTTCCAGTAACCATCTGCTGTGTCGCTCCTTCCAGTAACCATCTGCTGTGTCGCTCCTTCCAGTAACCATCTGCTGTGTCGCTCCTTCCAGTAACCATCTGCTGTGTCGCTCCTTCCAGTAACCATCTGCTGTGTCGCTCCTTCCAGTAACCATCTGCTGTGTCGCTCCTTCCAGTAACCATCTGCTGTGTCGCTCCTTCCAGTAACCATCTGCTGTGTCGCTCCTTCCAGTAACCATCTGCTGTGTCGCTCCTTCCAGTAACCATCTGCTGTGTCGCTCCTTCCAGTAACCATCTGCTGTGTCGCTCCTTCCAGTAACCATCTGCTGTGTCGCTCCTTCCAGTAACCATCTGCTGTGTCGCTCCTTCCAGTAACCATCTGCTGTGTCGCTCCTTCCAGTAACCATCTGCTGTGTCGCTCCTTCCAGTAACCATCTGCTGTGTCGCTCCTTCCAGTAACCATCTGCTGTGTCGCTCCTTCCAGTAACCATCTGCTGTGTCGCTCCTTCCAGTAACCATCTGCTGTGTCGCTCCTTCCAGTAACCATCTGCTGTGTCGCTCCTTCCAGTAACCATCAATGTGTTTGTCTAATGATTGTTTCTGTCCTGCATTGATTTAAAGAGTTGCGTTCCCTTTTACTTGGGCTGCTTTTTCTGCTTGTATATTTAGCGGTACCTCGTTTCAGCATTCTTCTGACGTGTATGTTCACCTTTGCCTCGTTGTTACCGTTCTGTTAGAGTTGGTCTGCAACAGCAATGATTGGTCTGCGCTATGATTGGTCTATAACAGCCATGGTTGGCCTCCAACAGCCATGGTTGGTCTGCAACAACCATTGTTGCAACAGGTGATAACATGGTTGGTTACACAAAAAAAGAATCACGCCACATGTTCAATAAATTCAAAATAGGTACTACAGGTCAATGCCACTGTACACTGGACAACATGACTACAAAACATGTTCTACAGGATTGTTCCCAGTACACAGACCTTAGAAGGTCAATGTGGTCCACACCCACCTCCCTGGAAGAGAAACTATACGGGACAACCGATTCACTTAAACAGACAGCTGCCTTCATAAGAAAGTCCGGAATCCTACTCTGAATGAGCCATGATCGCAGAAGAAGAAAAATGAAGAATCACGCAGTCTAAGTAATTGACTCGCAATGTTTGCTACAGAAGATTGACAGAGCGTGTCTGCGTCAGGAGTGGATGCAGCTCTTGGATGACTCTAAAATTGCCATGTTAACCTGGTTGCACTGTCCATGGCATGCAGATGTACACGGCAATGAAATACCCGAAAAACCCGCCGGCAACTGTGGCACAGTGTGGCCTTACGCTGAACAAAATGGACATCGCCAAGTTTGTTCTTCATTCATAAGAGAAGGAGAATAGGTGGAACAATAATGTGCATAGAGGGAGAGCGAGGAGTTAGAAAGGTGGAAAAGGGATCTGGTCAATCTGGAGTGCATTGTGGGGAAGACAGATGTATCTTTAATCAACTCCTTTGAGGAATAATCAGTCTGCATAAGCTTCGAGAAATGCTTGGACGGGTGGCAGAGCAGATACGGGGATGCACTGACTCCAGTGAAACTGTTTCCATGAAATTAATAAAATAGAATACAAAAGAATAATCATCACAGTGTCAGTTGTGTTCATTCTTAGCGCCCCTTGATAATATAGCCCTGGTAGGACATTGACCTGAGACAAGTCAAGTAGTGTACCACCCTCTGAAAATCATTTTCTTGTTAATTCAGAGTAGCATGCATGTCCAATGAATGGGTCAATATGACCGCACTTGTCGGACTCTTACCTGGCCATGTGGTACCTTCCATCGCACCTTCTATTTCCATGCGTGGACCTCCGGTTATGGTCGGGTTGTAATGGACGCTTATTTACATCGGGTTTAGGACTAGGAAAGCGTGATAGATCAGTGGTTAATGAACTTGATTACAGTGGACAAGAGGTTAGATTTGATCGACGGCTTTTGGGTTCACCCAGCCTTAAATGGGTACCGGAATTTTTATGGGAAAGTAAAGTGGCACGGGCGTAATACAAAAATCATGTGCCGAAGGTCTATAAAAATTATGGTCACTAACATCATATTCCCTATACGCCGATTTTTTTTCAAAATTTTTTTAACTTTAGTTCACGACCATATGCATATCAGTCATGTCAGGATTCTAGTGAAGTGATTGAAGCAATTGATTTATACATGAAATGTTGCCTAGCATTTTCCGGTAGTTTGGTTGTTTGACCTGTTTTCGACTGTTTAAATACGCCATTTATGCTGGCACTTTTATTGTATCTAGGTTGTGCGTGCCATAGAAGCGGTGACTTGAGAGTGCAGAGATATCGGTTTTCGTGTCACGTTAACCGATAAGATTCAACACCAGCACTTAGAGAATTTGTGGCAGCCATTGACCGCTACAGCGACCCGGAAATTGTCGTCAAAAGTTGAGCCCAGGAAACGGGGAAAGTGTGGAGAAAGGCAAAACAGATCTAGACGTGCTGGAAGGCGGCGGAAGTATTGTACCATGGAGAAGGTGAAACTCAAATAATATAAAGATAAGATTTAGGATGTGCGGAAGCTCCAGGTAGAGAAGACCTGCATTTTATCGTTTGTTACAGGATGTTGACGCTTCGGTGGAAACATAAGGTCCATATACATAACATGAAAGTTAATCATGTGGAAGAGAGGGTTGAAGCAAACACTTGGTCAGAACATGCTGACAGGGCAAGCAAGATCCGAAACTGATAAACCTGTAGGAGAAACAGAGTTGCAAAAAAGGCGCATTTTGAATTTTAAAAAAAATATTTTGACGATATTATATTGCTACAAAAAAACAAGTGCTGGTAAATGTGTATATACGCTGAATACATATGCTACCAACTGACGTTGGAGCCTCTTTACCATTGATAACATTTCTTCTATCTCGTGCCCAGAATGTGCTCCCTGTGATTGAGACTTAATCAACTTCATGGTATCAGCAGTCCATTGTAGCATTTACAAGTCTTTGTCTCTGTATCTTTGAATTTGTTTTACATTGTGCAAAACATTTAAGCTTGTTATTATACACATCTGTATGTTAATTTACCTCCTTAATCATACATATTTCTTCATTATAAACTGTTTTAAAACTTTGTCCGCTATTTGATTCTCACATATCCACATTATTTTGAATATAATATTTCTTCTTATATTGGTAGGCACTCAATTCAATTACATTTATCTGACTTAAACAAAAATATAAAAGCAGCTAAAATAGAATCATCATTTTAAAGTTGTGTTACCTGCGCCAGACCAGGACCCCAGACGCAAAGAAGAAAATAATCACTATGGTGATGAAATTTGTTACTCAAGTGACAGGAAACAGCATGAGAGATACAATCAGAAATGAAGAATTGAGAAAAGCTAGGAATAATTCTTTTAATAGAGTCAGTATATAAAGAAACAACAGATAAGATGGTTTGGCCACGTGATAAGGCAGAACAACTAAAACACAACACAAGCCTTAAATAAACATTGGGAGAAAACCAGACCCAAAAGCCAACCACGGAAAAGATGGATTTATTGAATATTAGAAATATTTGGAAACATAACAGCAGGAGAGGCCATTGAAACAGCAAAAGACGGCAGATCATATCTCCTCTCGACACTTGAAGGGCAAATGAGAAAGGAAAATAGATGAACAAAAATATAAAAGGCATGTGATATTAATATAAAAGTTAGATACTTTCGATGAAACAAACACACCATTTTATTTATTTTAACATTTGTCAATAAATCCGGGCGTGAAAGAGCAAAGACACCGAGCAAACTGATGTTGATGATGTCCTTGTATCTTTGTTTGATAAACACAAATATGTTGATGATGTTTGACCCGATATCAAACAAACTGATGTTGATGCTGTCCTTGTATCTTTTTTTGATAAACACAAATATGTTGATGATGTTTGACCTAATATCAAACAAACTGATGTTGATGCTGTCCTTGTATCTTTGTTTGATAAACACGAATATGTTGATGATGTCCTTGTATCTTTGTTTGATAAACACAAATATGTTGATGATGTTTGACCTAATATCAAACAAACTGATGTTGATGCTGTCCTTGTATCTTTGTTTGATAAACACAAATATGTTGATGATGTCCTTGTATCTTTGTTTGATAAACACAAATATGTTGATGATGTCCTTGTATCTTTGTTTGATAAACACAAATATGTTGATGATGTCCTTGTATCTTTGTTTGATAAACACAAATATGTTGATGATGTCCTTGTATCTTTGTTTGATAAACACAAATATGTTGATGATGTCCTTGTATCTTTGTTTGATAAACACAAATATGTTGATGATGTCCTTGTATCTTTGTTTGATAAACACAAATATGTTGATGATGTCCTTGTATCTTTGTTTGATAAACACAAATATGTTGATGCTGTTTGACCCGATATCAAACAAACTGATGACGCAACAGCTAATCACAAAAATGGCCAATTGGATCGCCTGTCTGATATCATCTGTGATAGGATCAATAAAGATGTCAGCTATAACTTCACTGAAAGTAAAAGTTTCCATTGAATAAGACCGCAGCAACTAATGAGAATTACATGTATCCAGTTCAGAACTTCCGTAAGCTATTATTGTTAATATTCTATATAATTGTTTACAATTTATCTCGTGTGCTATGATACAATTTACACGGCTTATATTAGAAGCGCTACCATTTCAAATTTACTTCTACAAGAACTGGCAATTTCAAAGTCATCGTCATACAAAGAGATATTTCCGTCTGTCTTGTTAATTTTTAGAGTAATTGACTGGTAGTCATTCAACAGAAAACGGTCAACAACATAACTGATATGATGCACTGTAGATAGAAGATTGTGGAGGGACATGATCGCCTACGCCAACCGGTATTGCACATGATGATGATGAGTCATTGGACTTTGAATCCTGAGTTTTATTTCCATAGAACGTGTCAGCTACTTAAAAAACACAATATTTTTTATATTTTTTTTATATTTGTTTAAATAAGAGTAACTTATTGGATTAATGATAAGGGTGATGAAAGTAACACCAATGGCATAGCTGAAAGAGAACTTCACAGAAAACTAACGAATTATAAATATGTCTGGTAGAACCTGTATGAAATTTAAAAAATCCTTGTTCGTTGTTACCATATAAACAATGACATATTATTTTGTAATTAGAATATATTATCATAGATATTCAGAGGTGGGTGCCAAATGGCATTGCTTTCAACTGAAAACAAAACAAAGAGAATTGTATAAAGTAGGGGGACTTCAATGTCACCAACAAGAAAAGAACAGTAACTGAATTAGAAGGTGATATTTAACTTTTCCATAAATATAGTTTCGATAACAGATAAGATTATATCATAGCAACGGTAATTAATTAAATCATATTCACAGTAGCATGGAGGCAATGGAAGTCTATGTCCTTGCTCTCGGTAAGTCAGCGTTAATTTACACGCCCACGATGTCAAGTGATATCATAATTTATCATAATCCAACCAGTTAAAATTGTCCTTCATCGATAATTAAAAATACCATATATTTGCTAAAAGTGCACGGTTACAGTTGTTACATCTGTGAGACATGCAATTACGCTCATCGAATGTTACTTGCCTGTTTGTAATTATTTCTTACATCTTTGGTCTATATTTTAGATAATTCTGCAGAACAAAAATGTCCACTAACAATGAAATGGTTTTGTTCATCTTCCTTCATTAATAAATCACTTTTCAACTTTGTATCGCCATTCCTCCTCTCACAAGCTATAATTTTCGTGTTTGAAAAATGTTCGTGTATTATTTCGTACGATGGGTATTATAAGCTCATATTTTAGGTTCGTTGTCACAAAGTGCAAAAAAAATGTTTGTGAAACAATGTGAAGAAATGTTTATGAAACAATGTGAAGAAATGTTTGAGAAACAATGTGGAAAAAATGTTTGTGAAACAATGTGAAAAACATGTGTGTGAAACAATATGAAAAAAGGTTTGTGAAACAATGTGAAAAAAGTTTGTGAAACAACGGGAAAAAAATGTTTGTGAAACAATGTGAAACAATTTTTGTGAAACAATGTGAAAAAAATGTGAATAAAATGTTCGTTGTCACAATGTTATTAATTGCCCTTTTATTGAGAGAGAAAAAGAAATCATCGCCTTTGCGAAGATGAGCATATATGTTGTTTTTGTTCTCATGCATTTTATAATTGTAAATTGGTTTTCATGGTCTCACATGTTCCAGAATTCTGATGCCAGATCTTTGATCGGCTCTTTCATTTTCTTGGATTCCGTTGTTTCTAGAAACCATTACAGAACCACAGAGTATAAGTTATTTAGTTGAGACATGCTTTCTCTTTTTAAAGAAAGATGTCTATATTTAGAATTTCTAAGGAGTTTGAATAAAGATTCGACATAGTTAGTCCAATAGTTTCTTCAGCTTCCATCTCCAGTCAGCATCATCAACCACAAATACCGTTACCTCATGGCACTCATATCTTTATCTAACAAGGCAAAAGACAGTGTAAGTATTGATCGAGTCAATATATTTGAATCATTATAATTGTGTTTATATCTTCACAGAACTGTCAGCACTGACCATGCCACTCAAATATAGCAAGATGCTGAAGGTAAATTTGAACTCCTGTAGGATAAGCACTGATATATCTGCGATGGTCAATCAGTTATCAAACAAGCTGATAATGGCACACTTAGCTGTAAACGTGGTGAGAAGTGGCCAATGTTTGACGTCATATATGACAGAATCAAATGACATATCAGATGAGTTAGACAGCTCAGTTGCTGTAATGACTTCTACCACAGATCATCTGGACGGAACATCGTTTTTACGACTCGACCTTGCAACCCTGATGCATCATTGCTTGTTTGTACTGTCATGTATGTCGGGGATAGTTATCTACCACTAAGTCTATCTGTGCTACTGTTGTTTGAGTTCGGCCCACTTGTGAAAATATAATTGTGTGTATGGTTTTACTTAGACTAACAAGCAGGAAATATTCACCGGAACTATTTTACCCTGACTGCGACTACTCCTGTAGATCAGTGGACGCTCTGAAAGAGAGGGCATGAACATCTTGCTTATAATTTCATCTAAAGTATAGTTGGTTTATTCAGGTCATTTAAATCGAGCATATATAAAATGTATTATCCTTTGCTCGTTAGGGAATCATATTTTGGCAATCGCTATGTTAGCCACATATTAACCTTGGTGAGACTTTCAATAAATCAGTAGCTCTCTGCAACGTTCTTAGAATTAATTTATTTATACAGTCATCTTAACAAAACTGGATGTTTCCGGGTTACTGGCATGGTCTCTTGTTCCTCTAACACCACAGTCGGTTGGCGTTGGAGAACTGACTCATAGTCTATTTTGACATTCTCAACAGAGATGTTTAAACTTGTTTCATTGTTTTCTTTAATCGCTAGTCTCCTCTCCCATTCTTCTCCTGTCCTTTATTTAGTTCTCCACGCGATATCTTTATTACCTCTCCTGCTATTCTTTCCCCTTGCCACCCATGTCTTCTCTAATATCACTTTTTGGCTAATTTTAGTTCAATTAAATCCTATCTGCACATTTGTCTATTAATCATGTGACCAACAGCTATGTAAATCCTGGCCACCGTTTTATTCCTTCATTTTTCAAATCAGTGTTACTGTCTTTAGCTTTTGTGTTCGGATTTTTGTGTGCATTTTAGAATAGTACATGTTTTGTACCTGATAAAGATTTTACGTGAGAACAATGTAGTTTGCCTCGTCACCCTATTAGCTTAGTTTCGTCACACCATATTGTGATCATTTAACATTGTTTTCTGCAGCTCTACTCGCGGCCCCGCATGGTATTTGACATTTTATATATTTTGTGTATCTGTGCTATCTCCATTATTTAATAATGGACTTCTTAATAAGGGTCTGCATGTACATTTGAAACTTAAAAAAATGCTCATGTCTTCTTAGTAGCTACGTTCTTTGAAAAGTAATTAACTGTTTATGTAAGGATACGAAAGATCACAAACATGTTTGAAAAATAATTGACACATTTTGGAGTCAAAATAGAATATTAAAGAACGATATATATTCTCTTCTTTGTTTATTGTAAATATCGTTTCAATACATTGTGTTGTCAGGAACAAAACAGAACATTGTCAGTTTGACTCGTTACTTTTTATTTGGAAGGTCACAGAAAATCTCATTAAATGTGACCTTGAATTTGGAGCTCATCGAGGTATACACGAAAATATTCACGCTGGAGTTGACAGCCTCCAGAACATAGGCCACCGACCAAGAAATGAAGAAAATGTTGCGCAATCTGCCAGTGATGCTGAATTCTGCGTTAAACAACATAACAAGAAAGTTCATTGTTGGAGGAACATAAGATACTATAAAGATGACGGCTATAAGGATGATCATCTTGACAACTTTTTGGTCTTTAATAGAGGCCGTCACTGGTTTAGAGGTTGGTACCATCACTGTCGTATTTCGCCATTTTGTTTCTTGTTCAGTTTGACGACAAGAATGATTGTACAAATAAATACAGAAATAAGAAAAACCACGGACAATATAACACTGTGGATGAAGAAGGTAACAGTATCAACAATCTCTCGGTTGTCAGTAAATGCCAGACAATATATGGTTCTGTTCTCGGAAACGTTGTACACCCACTCAAGTTTGTTGACAAAGAACGCCGGAGAGAACAGTACGAACATGGACATAAATATACAACTAATGATGACCTTAGTTCTGAAAGGAGTAATGATGTTCTTGACCTTGAGAGGCATGGCAATACAGATACATCTTTCCAGAGTGATAAATGCTGTGATGGAGCTTGTGATTCTGATTTTAGAAAGCAGCAGTGTTTTAGTAAATGTTTTAGTAAATGTTTTAGTAAATGTTTAGTACATGATTTAGTAAATGTTTAGTACATGTTTTAGTAAATGTTTTAGTAATGTTTTAGTAAATGTTTGGTAAATGTTTTAGTAAATGTTTTAGTAAATGTTTAGTAAATGTTTTAGTAAATGTTTAGTACATGTTTTAGTAAATGTTTTAGTAAATGTTTTAGTAAATGTTTTAGTAAATGTTTAGTACATGTTTTAGTAAATGTTTTAGTAAATGTTTAGTAAATGTTTTAGTAAATGTTTAGTACATGTTTTAGCAAATGTTTTAGTAAGTGTTTTAGTAAATGTTTTAGTAAATGTTTACTACATGTTTTAGTAAATGTTTTAGTAAATGTTTTAGTAAATGTTTAGTACATGTTTTAGTAAATGTTTAGTACATGTTTTAGTAAATGTTTTAGTAAATGTTTTAGTAAATGTTTTAGTAAATGTTTTAGTGAAGTAGTGGGGAACACATAATTAAAAGAAGTTGAGGCTTGTGATTAGTAATTATGTTTTAGAAAATGTATTTATAGGGGTGGCTTACCCATTTCTGTCAATTACTTGTCCAAAAGACATGAATATAATTTTTATATTTTCCATTCCGTCTTCTACTTACTGACACAAGCATCCAAATATGAACTTTTGCCATGATTTATACCAGACTAACATAGTTGCTTAGACATATAGCAACCCCCCCCCCCCCCTCTCCCCATCAATGTTATCGTGCATTTGACAACTGAATGGACATTACACAATATCCACATTACGTATTTGAGCTTTTGAGACCTGAATGGACATTACACAATATCCCCATTACGTCTTTGAGCTTTTGAGACCTGAATGGAAATTACATAATATCTCTATCATGGCCTGGTATGTTTGACAACTGAATGGACATTACACAATATCCCCATCATGTCTTCGAGCTTTTGAGTACTGAATGGCCATTACACAATATCTTTTTCACGACATGTCCTTGAGCGACTGACAGCCAAATAGATATAACACAACAGCCCCATCAGTCCCATATGTGTTTGACAACTGATTCCAAGACAAACTATTAGGAACCGATGCAGACTCAAACGTATCTACCTGCCTATAAACCATGCCTTTAATCATTTCTAAATGATCAGCAGATACTGATCGATGAAAAAAACAAATAACAATTCATCAGCACAAGAAGCAAATAGTCTTGGTTTAACCAATTGAAACAAAATAAAAAAACACATATGCCATATTCTGCAGTGAAATCTAACAAAACGCTAGACAAATTACATTTTCAAGCAACAAAAAAAATCATACTATAAGTAAAAATAGATTTCATCAACACAGTTTCTTATCCAAAAGTTGTTATTTATGTTAATTTTGAAGCTAGATTTTATATCAATTATTAGAAAAGATAGAGCAACAATAATATTTGGAGAGGAGCTGTGATGAAAGTCAAGGAGACTTATTTACAAGTGAAGGCTAAGAAGACAACAGTCTCCTCACTCCCTATCCTCCGTACAATATATAAATATATATAGCCATAGTGAAAATTAATTAGACATTATAGTGAAAGAAAGCAAAAATAAAGGACTCAGCCTTAATAGCAACAAGACAGAAGTAATGGTAACAAAGAAAAAGACATCACCTCAGTGCAAAGTAAAGACAAGTGGAACAATTTTAAAGCAGGTAAATGAATTTAAATATTTGTGAACTTTATTAACCTCAGACGGAAGATGTACAACAGAGGTGAGATTCAGAATGACTCAGGCAAAGACAGCTTTCCAAAAATGAGGACTATACTATAGTATCATTTTTGGCAATAGAAACAAGAAAAAGAGTTCTTAAATGGTATGTAGAGCCAGTCTTAACATAGGGATGTGAATCGTGGACAATAGGACAACAGACAAGAAAATTACTGGGGTCTGTAGAAAAGTGGTTTTATTGAAGAATGTGATAATACCAAGGACAGCTGAACGGAGTAATGAAAATGTTCTGAGAGAGGTCAAAGCAAAATGAGAGCAAATTTCCAATATTAGGTAGACACAATCATCATTTTTGGCCATGTAATGAGAAGGGAACCGTTGTAATATATTGTAACAACTAGGAAAATTATGGGATGAAGAGACATTGGGAAGCAAAGATAAAAGATACCAGACAGCTTGAGAGAATGGCTTTGCAGAAGTTCAACAACATAAATTATAAATAACTGTCGAGATCGAAAGTTGTGGATAAATATGATCAGCTACGCCAGCAGGCCGTGTACTTGATGACGATGATGATGATGATATATATACGAGTAAAGATTTTTGACTTGACAAATAATTCGTATTAATAAAACCTCGTATCAGTTGTCAATAAAAACTCGTATTAATGGTTTGTCCACTATGAGAAGGCAGAGACACCTAAACCTGATTCACACTGCTTGAAACATGAACCAAACAGCTAGAAATATATGACATAACCAACTATACCTCAACCACACAGTTCTAAGCCACAAAAGAGAGGCAACTAAACATGAACCACACGGCTAAACACAAATATGACACAAACAACTTTACCTAAATCACACAGTTAAATAAACCAAAGACCAGAGACAAGCGATATACAACTATATAGACCTGATCTCCATAGGCAAAACCAATTAACAGATATTATACTTAAACTATACAAACATGCGATAGACAACTAGACCTGATCTCCATAGGCAAAAACAAATAGAGACACTAAACTTAAACAATATAAAAAATGCGATAGACAACTAAACCTGAACCACACAGAATGAAACGAGAGACAAATAGACATGATCCCCACACTTAAAAATAAACGATAGGAAATTAACCCTGAATAACACAGCTATAAAGAAAGAACAGAGACATACAGACCTGAACTATACATATAAAAACAAAAGACAGAGACATACACACCTGAACTATACATATATAAATAAACTATATCAGCATCATGTGCCATAACGGTCGGCGTAGGCGATAATGTCCTTCAACAATATTCTATCTACCGTGCATTGTATCAGCTCTGTTGTTGACTGTTTTCCATGCCGTGGCACCAAACTATCTTGTATCTTCTCTCTTTGTCTTCCGCGATCGCTCTTTCCCTGTGTTTTTCCAGTTGTAACCAAGAGTTCTAACTTCCCTCTTCTCGTGATGTGTCCGAAAAATGGTTGTTTCTTTCTGATGTTTTTATGGGCTCCCTTTATATAAACTAAAGAGACAGCAAAACCTGAAAGTCACATAAAGAAACAAACCACAGAGACAGCAAAACCTGATAGTCACATATAGAAACAGATCACAGAGACAGCAAACCCTTATAGTCACATATAGAAACAAATCACAGAGACAGCAAAACCTGAAAGTCACATATAGAAACAAACGACGGGGACAGAAACACGAAACACATGATAAACATATAACGAAACGACGGACATAGAATCCAGAACCACCCATTTAGAAACAACGAACGACAGATAGCTAAACTGGAACTACATGGAACCATCAAACGACACATAACTGAACTGGAACTACATAGAAACATCAAATGACAGACAAAAAAATACCTGAACCCCATTGTTAGAAACGAACAAAACGACATACAAATAAACCTAAACGACATTGATAGAAATGAACAAAAACGACAGTTAAAAAACCTGAACCGCACAGTTAGAAACAAACAACAAACAAACAGATCTCAACCGCTCTGTTAGAAACAAAGAAACAATAGACAACTAAACATGAATCCCTCTGTTAGAAACGAACGTCACGAAAACTATATTCAGAGCGCGTTATCGATAGATGCTGATAGGCTGCAAGCTTGAACCACGGTAAACGCGATAGTAGAACAGGCAAATTATGAAAATTAAGAAATGAATCATGTAAACTGGATTTAAACATCTATAATTGTAAAATATGCGTATATGCGTACATGTACAGAGTATGCAGGTGGGTAGAAAATACGCAGCGTGTTCATCAATAAATCTATTTCATGGCGCCATCAGGTTGTACGTTGAACTGAAAACAAACTGTCTGAATATATCAGTCTCTAGCCAGATCTTCCACTTGTCATGTTCAATGTCTTTTTGATATCTTAAAATCTCTTATTTGTCTTATGTTATCTCGTCTTCCTAGAAACGTGTCTTCCATTAATGGGCCTTTTGACGTGACCATGTTAGTTTAATGTTCTCCTTATGTTTTTTTTTTAAATAATATAAGCAAGTTGTCATCAATGTTTAGGTGTTTGAATATGTCTTCATTGCCTTTTTCCATTATCCAACGTATCTTAATAATTTCTCTGCAGTGTTTTGTACCAAAGGCACCACATTTCTCTTTTGTGGTAATAAAATTCACAACCAAATGTTGCTATAGAGAAGATACATCCCTTCAGTGGTTTTTATTTTACTGCCTTGTTGATATTCTGATGTACTGCATGAAATTTGTTTTTTCCGTTGCTACTTCTAGTCATCTTTTGAATTTACAGCCTCAAATTGGATTTATCGTTTATAAGTTGGACGTCTTTTCTTACCACTTTCTTGTTGTAATGTTGCTGTTTCAGCGAAGTGTCATATACTGACTTATTAATTCGCACAAATGGGCACAATTCACGTGGACTTATGGTGAATGTTTGTTCAATGTTTTGATGTTGCTACTTACATTCCCATAATCACATAACAGAGTTGTAGAATATCTGTTACATTAATTTTAATCAAATAATTCAGGAACGTGACTACACAACATACGCACCATTAGGTACCACACAAATTGACGAGGGTGATCATTCCTTACCACAACTTTCCCTCTCACGTTAAATTAATATCTAATATTTTGGCTAATTAGAGCCACGACAGCTCAGTGGTTAGTGAACTGGACTACACAGGATGAGAGGTAGGGTTCGATCCCAACCGACGGCTTCCGGGTTAACTCAGCCTTTAATGGGTATCGTATTTTTATTCTGGGAAAGTAAAGCGGCACGGCGTAATACCGACCACATTACCCCAAAAATCGTGTGCTGAAGGTTTGTAAAATGTATGGTCAATAACATCATATTTCCGATACGCCACTTGGCAGACGGGGTTCTTTACTTTTCTTTTTTTTTTTACTATTTTGGCAACTTAAGACTCTATTTTCTATCGTTTTGTGGTATCTCTCGGTCTCTGTTCCCTCCAACTCTTCTGACCTAGATTAATCCAGTTGTTACATTATGTTTCATTGGATCATTTCCCATTATATGGCTCACACCATAGGTTCTATCCATTAAGGTCTCCTCTTGACGTTGGTAACAGGCTTGCATTTATTTTCATTCTACCGAAACATAAGTAAACAAAAAGTAAATGTTCCCTCCATGTCTTGCTAGGTGTATGGGGAATATGATGTTAGTGGCCATATTTTTATTACTATGACCACGGCATATTTTTGAGTGGTATGATCAGTATCACGTCAGGCTGCCTTTACTTCCAAAGAATATCTCTATTGTATCCTTATTAGAGGCTGGGTGAATCTCAGAGCGTTGACGGTGTGAAAAAACCTCACCACTTCTGGGGATCGAACTCTGACCCTTCTGATCAGGAAGCGAGCATACTAACCACTCAACCATAGAGGTTCCCCCAAAACATAAACATTGCTAACATGTGTCTGATGCAATCAGTTAATAGAACAAAATGCGTTCCCCGCTTTGTGAAACCACATTATGCTAAGTCTACCTGTTAAAACATACTTGAGGCCATCCTCCAGTGACGTACATGACGTCCATGAGGTTAATGGGCAAGTTCAATTTGAGAAGCATGGGGTTGTAGGTTATACTGATCCACACCATGGCGACCGATGCAGCAAGATCTGACACGGCCAGGCCTGAAGGAAACAATTAAAATAACATACAAAACCGATTTTACAAACTTTCGCTTGCAAAGTATCATTCAAATTATAGCGAAAATATTGCCCAACATAACTATACTATAAGTGTGGTATGTGCTTGGAAATAATATACTTTAATTAATGCGGAGGCTGGAGGAAAGTATCATTCAAGTTCAAGCGGAAATATTGTCCAACATAACTATACTATAAATGTGGTATGTGCTTGGGCAATAATATACTTTAATTAATGCGGAGGCTGGAGGAAAGTATCATTCAAGTTAAAGCGGAAATATTGCCCAACATAACTATACTATAAATGTGCTTGGGCAATAATATACTTTAAATAATGCGGAGGCTGGAGGAAAGTATCATTCAAGTTAAAGCGGAAATATTGCCCAACATAACTATACTATAAATGTGCTAGGGCAATAATATACTTTAATTAATGCGGAGGCTGGAGGAAAGTATCATTCAAGTTAAAGCGGAAATATTGCCCAACATAACTATACTATAAATGTGCTAGGGCAATAATATACTTTAAATAATGCGTAGGCTGGAGGAAAGTATCATTCAAGTTAACGCGGAAATATTGCCCAACATAACTATACTATAAATGTGCTAGGGCAATAATATACTTTAATTAATGCGGAGGCTGGAGGAAAGTATCATTCAAGTTAAAGCGGAAATATTGCCCAACATAACTATACTATAAATTTGCTAGGGCAATAATATACTTTAATTAATGCGGAGGCTGGAGGAAAGTATCATTCAAGTTAAAGTGGAAATATTGCCCAACATAACTATACTATAAATGTGGTATGTGCTTGTGCAATAATATACTTTAATTAATGCGGTGGCTGGGTAGTCAAGAGGCTCGACGTCTTTGTCTTTGATTTAAAAAAAGAAATAGTAGAAATTGATCAATGTTTTCTTCATGATGTTACCCTCCCCAGATCCAGTGTCTAGCCCTCTTGGATAACGGAAATAAATAGGAGTTTCCATATGCACTCGCGCACGTTAAAAACCCTTGGCAGTTAAAATTTAAAGAGTAGGCTATACCACTATCGCCGCTGGCCAGACAAAATTATCAACAGTAACCTACCCACACCGTGGTTTTCAGGCCGTGCAACGGAGTTCGTGCACGCGGTTAAGAGTTCTCCACAGATTTTCTCGAGGAGGATATCGGAGCACCTATGGGTTTGTCTGGTGTGCAGTGATAATGATCATAACAAATAAACAATAATTTAATCATCGTGGCGTAGGTCTAGAGACGAAGAATGAGGACACGTATCACGGTTAATTATTTTCTGTTGACGTATTCAATGTTAACTTATCAAGGCTCGGACTTAGCCTATATGGATTGTTGGTTGTGCAAGTTAGCGGTTCAAATTCAATTCGCGACATTAGATCATCATCACCAATATCAAATTACCTATTCTGAGATGACTGCTTCAACATCGTTATTTGTCTTCACAAGATAATGAATATTAAATGACAGGACACATGACAACTCTAGTGTCTTGCAAAAATCCCACACTGCCATTCAGCAAGGAAAATAATTATAGCGGACTTCCTGTCAATATGGCGGATATGCGGCAGTGACCGTTGAGACTCTGTCTGAAAAGTGTTCCTTGTTGCAGTTACCTCATATTCTAATTTAGGCTTGCTGCCAAAGCTGCTGAGTTTACTGCTCTGTGCATATCCTGAGCTGTGTGTTTCATCCAGATGGTGTGTCTATATTCAGATTGCTTAGGATGAAGGATGATATCTTATGACGAAGGACAGATAGGTTGCAATAATTTTCGGTACGGCCACGCCTTATGTCTATTGGTGTGCAGTAGCTGCTATGATGAGGACTACAGCTGTATTTCTCTGTTTGGAATGCTTAGGTGAAATGAGGGGTTAATTCGGATGATTCCACTGGCACGGGTGGTTGATGGATTTTAATTTGTTGACAGTGATACCGGGGACTTCGACTAGTTATAACTATAAACAATTATAGCATGACGAACCTAGGGGCGGAAAGTAACCAAAGGGCAGACGAGTAGTGAGATATAAGGATGTTTGCAGCACTTCTTTGAACGTATTATTTGTCAGCAAAATAAACTATGAAATGTTGGCACCAGATAACACATAGAGAACATAAGTAAAAAAAAAACGGGCAGCGTCACTCGAGGAAATTTTGAAGACAAATTCAGAATAAAAAAGGTGCAGGAGAAGCAGATGAGGTCAGGCACCACAAATGCGTCTTGTTCATTCTGCGATTGGATCTGTCTATCCAATATAAACAGGTTCAGCCACGAGAGAAGCTGTTTAGTAAAGCAGAATCTTGCATAAGTTCGAATGTATTACCAAACTGTTGACTAATCATGATTGCATGTTACCAACCGTCTGTCGAGACGCCAAAAGCTATATATATATAGTTTTGTATTAAATCACTGAAGTCTGTAGAAATGTCGTTTTACAGAAGAATCTTGAGAGTACCGTTGACAACTAAGGACAGCAATGAAATTCTTCTGAAAGAAGCCAAAGCAAGAAAAGAGCTAATATCCAATATTAGGAAGAAACAATCATAATTTTTTAGCCATGTAATGAGAAGAGAACAGCTGGAATATATTGTAACAACTGGGAAAATTGAGGGACGAAGAGACAGGCAACGAGAAAAAAATACCAGACATTTTAAGAGAATTGCTTGGCAGAAGGTCAACAACAGAAATGATAAATAAATGTCGAGATCGAATGTTGTGAAGAGACATGATCACCTACGCCAGCAGGCCCGGTAGTTGATGATGATGATGATGTTGAATTGTTTTATTGTCAGTCCAGTTAGTATTTATGTTTTCTCTTAACAAACCCTCTCCCGTTACAGGCAACTTTCAATAACCCTATAGCCTGCGTACATTCTTTATCTAACCATTCATTGAAAATATTATTTATAAATCATCATCATCGAGTGCCATCTCCGCATCGAAGGTTGGCTACCATGGAGCGCCATTCTGCTGTCTCTTGTTTTGATGTTGCAGGTTGTCATAGGCTGATTTGTCCATCTTTTGATGTCACTCGTCCATGTTAGTCTTGGTCTGCCTCTGCCTATTTTACCTTGTATTTTCCCCTCCAAGATTACATTTCGTAGGCTGTTGTTTCTATTAACATGGCCGCATTTGTCTTGTTCTTGTTGTGTTTAGTAGTTCTCTTTTCATGTTTAGTTCTTTTAAAACTTCATTGTTTGTTTTCTTTCCTTTCCACCCAATTCTACCTATTCTTCTACATATCCACATTTCAAAGGTTTAAATTCGCTTTTCTGTTTTCTTGTCTAATGTCCATGTTTCTGCACCATACAGGAATGTTGGTAAGACATAACATTTTGCCATTCTTAGTTTTAGTCCATGGACAATAGGACGACAGACAAGAAAATCACTGGAGTCTGTAGAAATGTGGTTTTACAGAAGAATGTTGAGAGTACAATGGACAGCTAAGAAGAGTAATGAAGATGTTCTGAGAGTGGTCAAAGCAAAAAAAAGAGCTAATTTCCAATATTAGGAAGAAACAATCATCATTTTTTTGGCCATGAGAAGGGAAAAACTGGAATATATTGTAACAGCTGGAAAAATTGAGGGACGAAGCGATAGAGGGACGCAAAGAGAAGAAATAACAGACAGCTTAAGAGAATGGTTTGGCAGAAGGTCAACAACATAATGATAAATAGCTGCCGAGATCGAAAGTTGTGGAGAGACATGATCACCTACGCCAGCAGGCCTGGTACTTGATGAAGAGTTGTATTCCTGGTGTTATTTGTTTTGATGATAGTATGTTCTTCATGACATTTATAAATACAGACATTATTAAATAGCCAGTGTTACAGAAGGACTATTTATTGTTTGTGGTCTGTTTATTCTCTGTGGTCTGTGTATTGTCTGTGGTATGTTTATTTTCTGTGGACTGTGTATTGTCTGTATTCTGTATATTGTCTGTGTACTGTTTATTGTCTGTGGACTGTTTATTGTCTGTGGTCTGTTTATTTTCGGTGGTCTATTTATTGTCTGTAGTCTGTTTATTGTCTTTTTTCTTTTTATTGTCTGTGGTCTGTTTATTGCCTGTGGTCTGTTTATTGTCTGTGGTATGTTTATTGTCTGCGGACTGTGTTTTGTTTGTAGTCTGTTTATTGTCTGTGGACTGTTTATTGTCTGTGACTGTTTATTGTCTGTGGTCGGTTTATTGTCGGTGGTCTATTTATTGTCTGTAGTCTGTTTATTGTCTTTTTTCTGTTTATTGTCTGTGGTCTGTTTATTGTCTGTGGTATGTTTATTGTCTGCTGACTGTGTTTTGTTTGTGGTCTGTTTATTGTCTGTGGACTGTTTGTTTATTGTCTGTGGTCTGTTTATTGTCTGTGGTCTGTTTATTGTCTGCGGTCTGTTTATTGTCTGTGGTCTGTTTATTGTCTGTGTTCTGTTTATTGTTTGTGGTCTGTTTATTGTCAGATTGAACATTTCTTGTTGTCCGTCTTTGCTCTCTGACTGAATAAGAATAACCTAGAGGGAGCCCCTGAAATCGTGTCCTCATCATCCTCTAGATCGTCATCTAATGTGTTTATAGCTTCAGGTGGGAAGCATACCTAACTGACATAAAAGTAGATTAATAAGCTAGGGAAACGTGTTGTGCACTATTACTGTAGCTGTCGAAATATTTAAGAAGATATGGAACAAACCGGTTAAGCTGATGTTGATGCTGTCCTTGAATCCTTGATTTACAAACACGGTTATTATCACAATGTTTGCCCAAATACCAAAAAACCCAATAAAACCGCAGATAACAACGTAGATAACTACTTGCATCACTTGATCTACTTCATCAATTAAAGAGATGCTATGAGCATTTGTAGTCTCAATAATACCAGCAATGGTAAAGTTGTCCATTATAGAATAAGCAAACTTTGTAACATCTGAAACTGTGCGATAATCAGTCACCCTCTACGCTTAATCAGGCAATGTGGATGACGTAGACCGATAGACTGGTGGTATGCTTCTGTTAGTCGAACTATTGTGTTTTCAGGGCGGCATACGTGTTAGTTTGACTTTCTTACAAAATTCTCTCAAACATGGACATTAATTCACTCTAAAGTAATATTCCCCAGCACGAGTTTCGACAATCTCTAATCAATTTATTGACAATCTTTGAGGGCACACTGAACTTATCTTACACATGTTCTTATTTTGCTTCTTTTTTAAACGTGTCATCCCTTAGATTCTGTTCCTGACAGATGTTACCATAGGAGTTGATATCACACATTATTATTTAAATCACTGGTCTTAAAAATACCTTCAATATGTAGTTAGGTTAGTTACAAATGAAACTTATTAAAGTATACAAGGGAATAACGACTAGGATACATTATGATTTTTAAAATTGTCTGATAATTGTTATGCACATTACGAGATAATTGCTGGGTAGGTGAAATCCCTGGATCTCATATCCCGTAATGAGGTAGTGCCAAAATTATTTCTATGATAAATCATATACCACTCATTATTTTTGAATTTCTGTTTTTTTTCCCCCACATGCAGTCACATTCTAGTTCAGATGTAATAAATGTATATTGGGATTGTGCATTAATAATTAAATACAGAATTGAAGGCATAATCTTCATTATAATGAATAGCAAATGTGCACATGTGTGTATATATATATATATATATATATATAAATATATATACATACATATGCACATTTACTAATAATATTATATATATATATATA
This sequence comes from Megaustenia siamemsis, assembly GCA_032433765.1. Lineage (NCBI taxonomy): Eukaryota > Metazoa > Mollusca > Gastropoda > Stylommatophora > Ariophantidae > Megaustenia > Megaustenia siamemsis. Next base: position 11,116,416 of record JAVIAB010000073.1, read on the forward strand.
TATATATATATATGTGTATATATATATAAAAGCATTTGATAGTATTCATAGAGATTCTTTGTGGAAAATTCTGAAGCAATATGGTTTACCATCAAAAATCATAAATATTATTAAAGACATGTATGATGGTTACACATGTGCAGTTCGAACAGAGGGAGGACTGAGCGAATGTTTCCCAATAGAAACTGGGGTTAAACAAGGATGTATTTTATCGCCCTTGTTATTTGGAGTTGTTATGGACTTCATAATGAAGAAATGCTGCACTGGTAATAAAGGCATCGAATGGCTACAAGGAGACCATTTGGAGGACCTCGACTTTGCTGATGACATAGTTCTCATCAGCAGTCAGATAAAAACGATGCAGGAAAACACAAATGAACTATCATTAATAGCCAGCAAAATTGGGCTTGAGGTTAATCATGAAAAGACTAAAGTCATGAAAAGTTTAATTCCAACAGGTGACAAAATAAACATGGAAAACAAACCAGTAGAAGAGATCAATCACTTTATCTATCTTGGAAGTCACATTGATCGAGAAGGGGATACGAGCAAAGAAATTAGAATCAGAATAGCTAAAGCAGCTGAAAAGTTGTGGAAATCAAAACTCATTAGCACAAACACAAAACTTAGGCTATTCAAATCAAATGTACTATCAACCCTTACGTATGCCTGTGAAAGCTGGAAAACAACAAGAGATATAGAAACAAAGTTGAATGCATTCGAAAATAAATGTCTAAGGAAAATACTTGGTATAGCATGGAACGAATTCAAAACAAACGAGGAAATTGAAGAAATCGCCAATCAACCACTAATATCTTCAGTAATAAAGAAAAGACGATGGTCATACGTTGGACATGTGATGAGAAGAGATAATAATCGAATAGCAAAGCAAGCCCTCATATGGGAAACAACAGGTAAAAGAAAAAGAGGAAGACACAGGGAGACACTGAGAAGAACATTGATGAGAGAGGCAAGAGCAGCAGGAGTCGGCTCCCTCAATGAGATAGAACTGCTTGCACAGAACAGTGACAGATGGCGAGATTTGATAAAATATCTTTAAAAGAAAACTGCTAGAAGAAAAATTCATATAGGAGAAGGTGCATCTTGGTCTACGTCCTATGGGCCGGTTACGGCTCGAAAGGTCAATAGATAGATATATATGGCCTATGGAGTCTTGACAGACGGTTGGTAACAAGCAATCATGATAAGTCAGTAGTTTGGTAAAGCATTGTGTCTCATGCTGGGCGCTGCTTTACTGAACATCTATTCTTGTGGCTGAATTTGCCAATCTTGGACAGACAGATCCATCCACAGAACGAACAAGGTGTACCCGCGGTACCTGGCCTTGTCTCTTTTCTCTTTCGCCTTTTACTATTAATATATATATATATATATATATATATATATATGTATGTATATATATATATATATATATATTTATATATGTATATATACATATAAGCATGTGTGTGTTTTCACATAGTTGAACATTTTTATTTTTATTTATGCCTATTTCCTATGTTTATGCTCTTTTTTTGTCCTTATCATATCTTCAGACATCTTAAGCTTCAAAATTGTTCAACTTATTCTTGTCATATAAGAATATACCTGTCAGCGTTGGACGGCATAATTTGTCTCTCTCGGTAATTTGTACATTTCCCCAGAGGCAGATATCAATGACATAAATTATAGCTTCCATTCATTCAATGTCTTTTCACTATGAGCTCCAAAAGACTCTCTTTTGTACGTACTATTCCATATTACTTTCTTTATTTGAAGTGCTAATACATTATTTATGCAGTCTAATTAAAATAGTGTTTTAGTGGTTTATGCAACAAATTTCTCCTTAATCCTAGCACATGACCAACATAAATATATACTATCAGAAATGGCGTGTTTCTGATATTTTCTCCTGTTATTGATGAAGTGGAATGCTTTTGATGCTAAAGTAACACGTAAAAAACAATGTGAACTGAAGTAAATGAAAAAGCGATTTGACGAGTTGAACTATTGATGAACGCAAAATATTCGTCCTGATATGACACATGCTTCTGGATTATTGGTCATGCCGCAGGTAAATAAGTGAGATGTTTCTCGGAATATTAACACATACCTCCTTCACTGACACTTAATGCGACAGTAGTGATACGTTCATTAGTGCCAGACTAACACTCAATATATCAGCAGTGCTATATTTATAAGTGATATACTAACACTCAGTATATCAGCAATGCTATATTAAATAATGCCAGACAAAACTCAATATATCAGCAGTGCTATATTAAATATCGGCAGTTTTGTATCTTTAGACATCACAAAATCAAAAGAGGAAATACTCAGGATATGTATAAAATAAAACCTTTGAACAAATGAAACTGAAGAATGTATATTAGTCAATGTGAACGTTGCTATTTCAAACAAAGAAGTCAAATCAGAAAAAGAAATGTAAAGGGTGCATGAAGCTAGAAACAGATCAACCTCGATAAGATTAAGGTAGACCAGGTGAATAAAGAGTACTGGGATAAAAATAAGACTTCACAACAATTTGTGTAATTAACAAATCAACTTTGGAGTTTGATATTGTACTACACTTGTAACCATACAAAAAAAAAGACTAATTTTCTAATGTTCGGATTGAAACTGGTATGTTTAACTAGATTTATTTCGACAAAATAGGATCTTCTTGTTTATTAATTGGCAGTGTAAGAAGTTATACAATGGTCATGTAGTAAACTAGCCGAGTCCTGAGTTATAAAAAGTTAAAGAATGCGGGGTATCAAGCACGGCTCCATACTAGCAGCAAAAATCATGCTATACGCTGCAGCTAAATTGGTTGTTGACTATAAGCTTTCGACTGGTATAGCCTTCAGCACGACACTCCATAGCGATGGCATGACCGTCCCAGAGCGTGAAGTCTGCGCCCATTTGTATCTGGTGATTGGACGGTTACAGTCACAGAAGCTTTTACAAACCTTGGGTACTGCTAATGGTATTCGAACAATCGTGGTAGCTAGTCGCCTCCTAGTGATCGTCTACGTTGTGAGCAATCGCGAGTTGTGACGTATAAAGTAGAGTAAAGAAATAAAACACTCCCTTCATTTCTGTGTTGTCTAGACAAATATGGTGTCATCACCAACAATTTTCTCAAATCGGTGCATTTTTTAGTAATGTGGTCAGTACTACGTAAGACCGTCTCTTGTTCACAAAAAAGATCTATACCAACGTAATGCTGAGTAAACATAGGGTGAAAATTTTACCCGAACTCTTGTCAACAGTTTACCAACCACTTCGCTACCTTCATTTAGTATTGACAATACTTGGTAGATGTTCTGTAGAAGAAAATAATTGTTAAGCGTCATCCCTGCAAATGAAAATTTTCAACTCCAATGTTAAGTCAGTCCTATTATATGGCTGTGAAAAATGGAGAACAACAAAATTGACAATCATGAAGATGCAGGCTTTCATTAATAGATGCTTACGCAGAATAAAAAGATGGAAATGACTGGACAAAATCACTAACAGAATTGTGGAAATGTACCAATCAAATGCCAGTGGATAAAGAGATACAGCGAAGTCGATGGCACTGGATAGGGCACTCACTGTGGAAGCCAACTGAGAGTATTACACAACATACCCTTTTTGGAATCCCCAGGGAAAAAGACAAAGAGGAAGACCAATAAATTCTTGGAGAAGACAGACAAAAGCAGAGATGAAGATGATGGGGAAGACATGAAATGATCTTAAAAGAATGACAAGAAACAGAACTGCTTGGAAAGTGTTTGTTGAAGACCTATGCTCCACAGGGAGTTGAAAGTGTTTGTTGAAGACTTATGCTCCACAGGGAGCTGAACGTGTTTGTTGAAGACCTTTGCACCACAGGGAGCTGAAAGTGTTTGTTGAAGATCTATGCTCCACAGGGAGCTGAACGTGTTTGTTGAAGACCTTTGCTCCACAGGGAGCTGAAAGTGTTTGTTGAAGACCTATGCTCCACAGGGAGTTGAAAGTGTTTGTTGAAGACTTATGCTCCACAGGGAGCTGAACGTGTTTGTTGAAGACCTTTGCACCACAGGGAGCTGAAAGTGTTTGTTGAAGATCTATGCTCCACAGGGAGCTGAACGTGTTTGTTGAAGACCTTTGCTCCACAGGGAGCTGAAAGTGTTTGTTGAAGACCTATGCTCCACAGGAAACTGAAAGTGTTTGTTGAAGACCTATGCTCCACAGGGAGCAGAAAGTGTTTGTTGAAGACCTATGCTCCACAGGGAGCTGAAAGTGTTTGTTGAAGACCTATGCTCCACAGGGAGCTGAACGTGTTTGTTGAAGACCTATGCTCCACAGGGAACTGAAAGTGTTTTGTTGAAGACCAATACTTCACAGGGAACTGAAAGTGTTTTGTTGAAGACATATGCTCCACAGGGAACTGAAAGTGTTTTGTTGAAGACATATGCTCCACAGGGAACTGAAAGTGTTTTGTTGAAGACCTATGCTCCACAGGGAACTGAAAGTGTTTTGTTGAAGAGACCTATGCTCCACAGGGAACTGAAAGTGTTTTGTTGAAGAGACCTATGCTCCACAGGGAGCAGAAAGTGTTTTGTTGAAGACATATGCTCCACAGGGAACTGAAAGTGTTTTGTTGAAGACCTATGCTCCACAGGGAACTGAAAGTGTTTTGTTGAAGAGACCTATGCTCCACAGGGAACTGAAAGTGTTTTGTTGAAGAGACCTATGCTCCACAGGGAGCTGAAGGGTAGAAGAGGAAGAATCATCCCTCCAAAACACGTAACATAACAGCCTAGGCTTTGACCATATACAGCTTGAGACACACTAGGCAATGACTGACTTACTTTTGTGATTTCAACAGTGTAATGAATTATATAGACCGTGTTTAAGATTCAACTTGTTGCATAACGAAATCATGTGATCTGTTGCTCCTTAGTGTGACCTAGCTCTAGTGCAAGCCCAAATATTTTATCTTTGACTATAATTATCCAAGTTTTGTACAGACAAAAAAGTGTTAATATGAATATTACGTTTAAATATTTGGTGTATTTCTTCTTAATGTTACATGTATTATTTCAAATAATTATTCAATCAATGAAATCATCATAAAAGATTCCATCTGCAGCATCAGTTGACAAATCGAAGTTATTTTAAATCGAATATGATACTTCATGAGAATTTGTAATTTCTTCTTTTTTTTTGTTTTACTTATTTATTTTAATTATATGTTTTGATTAACGATGAACATGTTATGCTATATTTCAGTTCTTTTCTCCGATCATGGGTTCTGTTTTGTATTTGTTAATTTGTAAAATTGCAATCTGTACAAGTTTTTTTTTTCCACATAATTTAAATAAAAAGAAAGAAGTGCCCTCATTGCCACAGGAAACACGGAAACCTAAAGAAATCGGGTTTAAAACGAAAATAAATATTTTCAACCCCAACATTAATCAATCGAGTGTTGAGAAATAAAAGTGTTTCTGAAAGTTTGCACAATCGCTATATTTCTTCTTGTATCTTCCTATTTCTCGGATTCCTTCCTATTCTACTTCTATCCCTTGTTAGTATGTGCTATGATGTGCCGTTCATTATGAAGACGTATTCAAATTATGTGCTACAGGAAGCAGCAAAAACAGTGAAGTGTATAAGACATTGACCTAATGACACTCACATCACGCTCGAAATTTGATGTTCCAGTTCCATGACAAGAAATCGAATAATTTGCAGCTACTTCTGTTTTTTTTTTTTTTTTTTTTTCCAATCGGACAACAAATCTTATCAACAGCGGTCGATAGAACATCGGTCCCCAAGTTCACAAGTTCAAGTTTGGAACACTGAAGTCTCACCAGTGTGGAGATTGTAAAACGTAGGCTCAGTTCCTGGGCACGTATACATCAAAATTAATGACTTCACAATTTTCATTTTATGTGAAACTAATTTCGACGGATAGCCGCGATAGCTTCTTGGTTAGTTAACTGGACTACAAAGGATAAGAGGTAGGGTTCAATTCCAATCGACGGCTTCCGGGTTCACACAGTCTTAAATGGGTACCGGACTTTTTTCTGGGAAAGTAAAGCGGCACGGGCCTAATATCGACCACATTACCCCAAAAATCATGTACCGAAGGTTTGTAAAATTTATGGTCACTAACATAATATTCCCTATACGCCATTTGGCGTGACGGGGTCTCTTTACTTTACTTTTTTACCTACTAAGTTCGACGGAAAAACTTCGCCAGGCCTAGGAGTTCGTACGCTCTGCAGGATGGTAACTACATGATTAGGAACGTGATTCTACTACTATAGTCCGTTTCAAAATGGTTAGCCGCTATTTAGTACTTAACATCTATGTAACCACTTTATCGAAATTGTTCAAGTTTTACACATGACATAACAATCTCAATGTCCCAACGAATGTATTTTTGTTCCTAATTAAAAACGTATGGTTTTACATTTTCTTTATTTAATATATACACATTTACCACCTCATAGACAAACCATTATTTTACACTGTTTACCCCTTCATATTTTGACCTATTGGAAGTTGCTTCCTTCCTTCATGTCTCCTTCCCATCTTTGCCTATGATGATGAGTTCGTGGTGGAATGGTTGCTCTTTATCTGTACTTATCTTTACTTATGTCAGGTCGGGTAATTTTACCTGCTACTGTATGTAGTAAATAGTACAGTCTGTGGCTGCCATGCTGCCTAGCAGGTAGGCTCGGGAGAGTAAAAGGCTACGGGCCGGTACCCGAAATAAAACAACAGCACTGCATTGTGGGTGATACTTTTTAGTTACAGGCTAGCGGAGCCAACCGTAAACAAACCGACGGAAGTAATAGAAAACCACAGTCGTAACTTCTTTGTATAGTTATGAATCGCCATAAATGTTATGTAGAGCCAGTCTTAACATATGGATGTGAATCATGGACAATAGGACAACAGATAAGAAAATCATTGGTGTCTGCAGAAATGTGGATGTACAGAAGAATGTTGAGAATACCATGGACAGCTAAGAAGAGTAATGAAAATGTTCTGAAAGAGGTCAAATCAAAAAGAGAGCTAATTTCCAATATTAGGAAGAAACAATCATCATTTTTTGGCCATATAATGAGACGAGAACAACTGGAATATATTGTATCAACTGGAAAACTGAGGGACGAAGATATAGAGGGAAGCAAAGAGAAAAAATACCAGATAGCTTTAGAGAATGGCTTGGCAGAAGGTCAACAACAGAAATGATAAATAGCTGCTGAGATCGAAAGTTGTGGAGAGAAATGAACACCAACGCCAGCAGGACCGGTACTTAATGATGATGATGATTTCTGACCTATTTCGTTTGCTAATCTTCCACACAATTCCCGTGATCCGTTTAGTTTCTCCGCACATTTTTGCACTATGTTTGAACGATAAATACATTTTGAATGTTTATAAACAGTTTCCGTTTCTATGCATTGGCGTTGTAAAAATTGTTGTGTTTTCTAGGCATTTAATGAAATGAGTGTTATTATTAACATTGGAATTATGTTACGCCTCTCCCGTGTGTTACCGGGGCCTCATTATGAGGGAAGTAAAGAATAGTGACACTGTGACCTTCCAGGCATGTCGTAAGAGGCGACTAAGGAGGTTGATCGATGGCTTGACAAGCTGTCATTGTTAAAAGTATTGTTATGGAAACAGAGCCATAGATTTTAGAAGCAGTGATCTCTGCAATAAGTGCCATTTTGGCACGCAAGGTTTCTGTTTTTGAGATTGTTGTTCTGCCCTATGTGCCGTCTTCGGCTCGAAAGGACAATAGATAGATAGATATGCCGGAGTAGGCCAATTTATTCAATTAAGGTAAACTATTTTCTTCAACCACAAAATAACTGCATCTGTCGAAAAGATCAAATGAGTTAGCCGTTCAGGTGAATGACACTATCTGCAATATTGCGTTTTAGAAAACTTTTGGGACATTGAAAAAATAAGACCAAATGGAAAAAAATCATGTTTAGGTGTGGAAAGGATATGGAGATATTTGAAGTTAACATAAATGAGGGGAATACGTTGTTTAAATAATAAAAAGAAACTACCTGATATACAGAAACATGTGAGGTATGACAAGAACTCACAAATATTCAATATAATGTTGCTTCGTCGGAGAAAACTAGGCGGACCACTAAATCGTCATTTCCCATATCCGCTTGCACTTCTACATAGAGCTGATGACGTACAATTTTGCTCTTTGGCTTCACTGCTTGTCTCAAAAGAATTTGTTATTCTTTCTTTGTGTATTGGAGATAAATATCAGATATCTAAATTACTAAATACTAAGAGGGGCCGCCGTTTCATTATTTACTGTTTTCGAAGAACTGTCCACGTTGTTATATGGGGCTGGAGCAGTTCACAATTAACTAGAAACGTAGACATATACAGACTTCGTATGAAGTCTTCACTGATTCTGTCAACATGTTAAGTTTAGTTTAGCCACCGGTTTATTCTCATCGTACATCGAACAACAAATCCGCTCAGATCACCTACTCATTAACAAGTCCGCTCAGATTACCATCTCAGTAACAAGTCCACTCAGATCACCTCCTCATTAACAAGTCCACTCAGATCACCTCCTCATTAACACATTCGCTCAGATCACCTACTCATTAACAAGTCCGCTCAGATGACCTACTCTTTAACAAGTTCGTTCAGATCACCTCCTCATTAACAAGTCCGCTCAGATCACCTTCTCATTAACAAGTCCACTCAGATCACCTCCTCATTAACAAGTCCGCTCAGATCACCTTCTTAGTAACATGTCCGCTCAGATCACGTCCTCATTAACAAGTTCGCTGAGATCACCTTCTCAGTAACAAGTCCGCTCAGATCACCTACTCATTAACAGGTCAGCTCAGATCACCTACTCATTAACAAGTCCGCTCAGATCACCTCCTCAGCAAATCCCACAGTGGTAAATGATTGAGAAATACAAGTTGCTGCTGGAGCTCTCTTGAAACCCCCCCCCCCACCTCCCTCCTTGACTCGAAGATCAGCCAGTCGCCATTCAATACACGTAACATACCAACGTATTATTCTGTAATCACAGAGCCAGTCTACTCGAACTGAGGGCATCAACAGTAGATGTTGTTCCGAAGTGGTGGATATTTACCAAAACCGACTCAGGAAAAAACCGGTGCAATGAAATATGATTTTGCTAGTCCAAACATGACATATGCTTTCTCCAGGTCATTTGCAATATTAAAAGAAAACTATGTCCTCGACCTATTATAAGCATGCGCAAAAGGTCTTCATCATCTTCATGTGCCATACGGGTTGGCGTAGGCGATCATGTCCTTCCACAATCTTCTATCTACCGTGCATCGTATCAGTTCTGATGGTGACTATTTTCCATGCCATGACACCAAGCTATCCAGTATTTTCTCTTTTGGTCATCTGCGATCTCTTTTTCCTTGTATTTTTCCAGCAGTAACCAAGTATTCCGACTTACCTCTTCTCATGATGTGCCCGAAAAAATGTTGATTGTTTTTTTCTCTGATGTTTTTATAGGAGCTCCCTTTTTGCGTTGGCCTCTTTGAGAATTTCCTCATTGGTCTTCTTAACTATGCAGGGAACTTTCAACATTCGTATGAGAAATCCCATCTCTGTGGCCTCTAATCGTCTTTTCATTTACAAATTGAAAAAGTACTGGTGTAAAAAAGTTTAATTTTTCCTTTCCATAGATGTAACACATGTTTCTCTAATTTAGTAACGCTTCTTTGTAATCTGTACGCACAGCTGCCCCGTTCATCTCTGTTGACTGCATAAGATCAAGAACTGCGTGATTAAGGAAGAATTAAAGAAAAATGTTTTCTGAAACTGCAGTGACAAAATCATATAACACATATTCACATATAGCCGACCTTTTTCGTTTTATCTTGAAATATTCTGGTTAGAAAAATGTTATAAAACAATAGAAATAATTAGTGTTGATTTGGAATACGATAAAAATACAGAACATTTCTATTTATTATTGGTACACATTAAACAGAAACATTCACCTGACTTGAATATACTGATATATGTGTGTACTGAGTGACTCAATTGACATGTTTCCCGAACTACATACTTATTTAATGTATCGACAATGGATGGGATCAATACAGAGATTCAAGATTTGCAGTATCACTTTCTTCTGTTCCTGGGCCTGTTGGTGTTGAGGGCTACGACAGAGCATACAGACTTACCGGTTATGTAATATAAGGTGATTCACAGTCAATGGATCGGACAAATATCTTGAAAAATACTCGAGAGATCAGTAAATGGATTGTCAGAAGTACAAATACATGGCTGAGTGACTGATTGGTCTCGAGGCAAGACGCCGATCTCGAGACAGAGAGGTTGTGAGTTCAAATCCCGGCTGAATCAGTTGGGATTTTTATTGTGGTTTCTCTTTGCGGCAACCGCTCCTAGTCTCAGCGGCGAGGCCTAGTTTCAAACGTGAATTACACATCAACGAAAAAAAACTATAAGTAGCTCCAAAGACGGAGTTATCTGCCTGTACGGCGAGGAAACCCTGGAACACGATTATCAGGGAAAAACGGATTAACACGCAATATTAATTCCTAGTCTATAGGGACTTCGCCAAACGTGAAACCTGACCAACAAAAATAAAATACTATCCCGGACTATGAGAACTGGGAGTGAAGACCCATGTTGCCAGAACAGAACGATATTCTGGACAAATGAGAGGATTTATCAACAAACATGGAACTGGCACAATTAGTCGCTGCGTGATGATGAACATTTTGAGGAGGAGATCGGAGCACCTTTGGGAGCGTCTGGAGTGCTATGGAAACGATATAATTTAAAATAACAAAATATTGACCTATTTCTTTTTTTAAAGGGTTACCTTTGTCCATATTTTATTTACTTTTCGCGAAGTAAAGGTGAATGATAAAATAAAAATATGGAAAAACTTGTTCATGTGCTGTATTGCTTAATTTAGATGTAACCTCGATATTAATTTATAATTGTTACAAGGAACAGAATCCATTTAAATAATATAATTGCAGCAAGAGAAGTCGTTAGTTGTTGCGGTATCGTTACTTCATAGATATATGATGATAAATGAACGTCGGTCAGGTTTACGAGAACACTACTAACTTAAGGAATCCTCCAGGAGAAAGAAAGCAAATATCTCTCACCATCCATCTGACGTGAATGATAATGTATGATTTTCTAATGATTATCAATTGAAAAAAAAAGCGTTATGCTGTTTGTTTCTTTTTATTAACTTACACATTGTTTAATGGGAAAGAAAAAAAGAAGTGTTTATAAAACAACAGTTTTCATCAGTAAAATAGTGTTATGGTCAAACTGATATAGATTAGGTTTACTGCCAAATCCGACACATCATAATCAAGGTTTTTGTCAACAAAAATAATAAGAAGCGGAAGAAAGTCAACCATGTAGAAACTATGCAGCATTAACTGCATATGACACTCTCTCAAGGAAACAATGCGCAGTAGCAACAATCAGAATTATAAACATGAATAAAGAGTTTTAAAATATGGAGTCAAATGTCAACAAATAACATCAACAAACATGTATTGCTTTCTCATGTTGCTTTACTTAAATATATAATAAAAAAAATATTTAAAAATATAATAATAAATATATATAATTTTTAAAAATAACAACTGAACAAAGTTTATACATCAGGACACTTGATTCGTGTGTGGCTGAGAAGTTAATTTCCTTGTTTCCTGATAAGAAGGGTCGTGGTTCGATTCCCAGAAGTGGAGGATTTTTTTTTGGACCGGTAGCCTCGGGGCCCAGCTTATAATTATGCATTTCAGAGATGTGAAGTAAAGGCGGCCACGCGTGATACCGACCACGTTATCCTCAAAAATGCCATGTTCATTGAAAAATATGGCCACTAACTCTATAATCCTCCATACGCCTCGTATGACTGGTGAGAGGTCTTTAGTATTTACTTACTCTTCATCTTGGGGTTAAAATGGCCACAGAAGATTTCACAAAATGTAACCTTGAACTTTGAACTCATCTTCAAAATATACAAAAATATTTACGCTTGAGTTGACACTCTCCAAGACAAACGCCACCGACCAAGAAATGAAGAAAACGCTCTCTAATCCGCCCTTGATGCTGAATTCTGGGTTACACGCCATAAACAGGAAGTTGAAAGTGGGCGGAACATAGCAGAAAATAAACATTCCGGAAATGAGATTGATCATCTTAACAACCTTCTTGTCTTTAACCGAGGCAGTTACAGGTTTAGAGTTTGTCTGTGTCACTGTTGCATTTCGCCATTTTGTTTTCTTGTTTAGTTTGACGACAAGAATGATTGTACAAATGACGACAGTGATTAGGAAAACTAACGACAACGCGACGCTGTGAATGAAGAACGTAATAGAATCAACAATTTCCCTGTTGTTTGTAAACGTGAGACTAAAAACGGACTTATTTCGAGAAACGTTGTATACCCACTGAAGTTTGTTGACAAAGAAGAATGGAGAAAACAAAACAATCATGGAGAGAAATATGAAACCAATGATGACCCTGGTCCTGAATGGTGTAATGATGTTCTTGACCTTCAGGGGCATGGCGATACAGAGACATCTCTCCAGAGTTATAAATGCTGTGATGAAGCTCGTGATTCTGAAAGAATTTAAATATACAGAGAGAAACAATCAGTGTAACTAAGTTGAACAATTATTATTTTGTAGCCATAATAGTTTTTTTTGTTGTTGTTGTAAATGTATTTCTATATTTCTCATTATGAGGGAAGTAAAGAATAGTGACACTGTGACCTTCTAGGCATGTCGTAAGAGGCGACTAAGGAGGTTGATCGATGGCTTGACAAGCTGTCATCGTTAAAAGTATTATTGTGGAAACAGAAGCATAGATTTTAGAAGCAGTGATCTCTGCAATATGTGCCATTTTGGCACGCAAGGTTTCTATTTTTGAGATTGTGGTTCTGCCATATGTGCCATGCAAGGTTTCTGTTTTTGAGATTGTGGTTCTGCCCTATGTGCCATGCAAGGTTTCTGTTTTTGAGATTGTGGTTCTGCCCTATGTGTCATGCAAGGTTTCTGTTTTTGAGATTGTGGTTCTGCCCTATGTGCCGTCTTCGGCTCGAAAGGACAATAGATAGATTTCTATATTTGATATCTTGTTGCTTATTTTTACGACTAACAGCAGTTATATAACCGTATTCTTATTTTACTACAGAATTTATTTTTTTTAACCAGTAATGAAGCCTTTTCAAATATCTCAGTACATGACAACACCTATGTGTGAACATGGCTGTTGATGTAGCCCTTCAAGTTTTGAATTAAGTCGTCCATGGTGAGACAGTTCTTCATATTCCTTTATTACTATTTCTTTTGTAACTGAATCAATCTATTAATATCTTCTGCTCAAATGAAAATGGAATTAAAATGAACACTTCTGTATAAGAATTTTTGATTTCTTTGTATACGAAGAATTTAATTTTGCGTCGGAATTTCAAGTTAAAGATGAGTTGTATAACAAGTAAGTCAACACCACTGATAGTTTAACACAACACATGTTTATGTTTATTAAAGAACACACATCTATATATTATATTCTAAACTAAACAGTCTCGTTGGCTGAGTGGTGAAGTGTCCAGTTTCGATCCCCGGAAGTGGTAGCTTTTTTTCCTGATCGATAAAGCTCCGGGTTACACCCAAGCTCTAAAAATGGGTAGAGATTGTTCTGCTAAGGAAAGGCGACCTGGCGTGGCACCAACCACATAATACACAACAATATTGTGATAATATAAACATGTGGTCACTAATACCATATAACCCATACATTCATCTTACAAGACGTTGTGGTTGACCTTTAATACTTTTGTTTTTATTCTGAACTAAACAAATGTATATGTGTCTACCATACCACAGACTTTCTCCTCAAATAAATTGTTCTGTGATGCTGTGTTTGAGATTCATCGAAGGATCTACTGAAGGGAGGTCAAAAAGTAATGCACACCAATTTTTTTCTCGGAAACTATTCGGGCAAAATGTGTGAAATTTTCACAGATTGTAGCTGAACATCCCCTTTACACTAGCTATTTTTCAACATAATCTCCGTCCAAGCGTATTGCCTTACGCCAACGCGAAACTAGGTCATGAATGCCTCGTTTGTACCAAGTTTGTCCTGCTCGCGTAGCCATTTTTTAACTGCACGGATCACATCCTCATCATTGTCAAATTGTGTCCCACGCAGGAATTTTTTGAGTGGTCCAAACAGATGGAAATCTGAGGGAGCCAGATCAGGGCTGTAAGGAGGATGGGGCAGTACAGTCCAACCAAATTTGTTGATTGCTTCCCGTGTTACCAGACTTGTGTGAGGGCGTGCATTGTCATGTTAAAGCAACAAATCTGCAGATGGCTTATTAGGCCGAACTCTGTGGAACCGATTTTTGAGTTTTGTCAGTGTATTAATGTAAGCTGTCGAGTTGATTGTCCCAACTCTTGTCATTACATCAACAAGAATCACACCATCAATGTCCCAGAAGACAGTGATCATCACCTTTCCGGCTGATGGAGATGTTTTGATTTTTTTTCTTTTTGGTGACTGCGGATGATGCCATTCCATTGACTGCATTTTTGTTTCAGGCTCATAATAATGTGCCCACGTTTCGTCACCGGTAACAATTTTTGACAAAAACATTTCTCCTTCAACACCGAAACGCTCCAACGATTCAGAACAGAATGTTTTCCTTTGAACTATGTGATCATTTGTTAGGCACCGAGGAACCCATCGAGCGCAAATCTTTGAATATCCGAGAGTTTTAAAAATTGCGATTGCACTTCCCTTGCTGACTGTAAGCTGCAATGCCGATTGCTGACTAGTGATACGCCTATCCTTACGAATAATGGCATCAGCCCGGTTTAACATGTCTGTGCTGGTAGCCGAGGCAACACGTCCAGAACGCGGTAAATCATGCAGCTCCACTCGTACACTTTCTGCAGCTTTAATTCTCTGAACCCAGCGACTAACTGTGCTCCTATCGACTGCAGAACATTTGTACACTGCACACAGTCGTTTATGAATGTTTGCCACAGTTTCTTTTTCCGCAACCAGAAATTCTATGACAATTCGCTGTTTGTAACGGACATTGTTGACAAGCTCCATTTTAACGGTTCATAGATTGCGTAATATTTATCAGAATGCTGTGCAATTAGGGGCACATAATTGGAACATGTCATATTCCAAGTGTGCAAAATTTCATATTCCTATCTTTATTATTAGCCGAGAAAAAAATTGGTGTGCATTACTTTTTGACCTCCCTACGTATTTATGGCAGATGTGCAATAACAAGATTGTTATCGCGCCGTGAGCCTATTATTAATTAACACAAGACACGATTTTTTTGTTGTGGAAAAGCACTGTGTACGTGAACAAAGTAATTAACTGGCATTATAAAATTAGGCCACCAACTGTAAATTAATGCAAGTACAAGAATCAAATATCTGGGCAGCGTTTTTACAGGTGATGGAAGGCTTAACAGAGAGATTGAAGCAAGAATTCAAATATCTTGGTTGGGTTGACCACAAAGTTTCCACTATATGGTATGAACTTGTTTTTTGTTTATATCTTTCTTGTATTCTTCGTTACATGAAAATGTGCTAATGGGCGCAATTGTTTGTTTTGTGAATTAATGTAAGCAGCAATATTTACGCTTTGCCGCCAATCACATTTGACATCAGAATAACTTTTTTGGATAGTGGCTAGGCTTTCATTTCGATTGTGACGTCATAGCCACTCTGGTTACCAGAGCTACTGCAGGATGCTACAGTAGTTTCATGATCAGCTCTTTATCCCGGATCCTCATGGATACAATCAACTGTGACTATTTGAACACTTTCAACACGGATTACGATACCGAAGTAAAAATTGCCGCATCAAAACACACATTCCTCAAAGTTTGACATTTTGTCGTGTTCACCCACTTCGTGTACTTTCCTAATTGCCACTTTTAGTAACCCCTGAGTGCTTAATTTGTTTCCATTGATGTTGTTTTTTTTTTTAGATCGTGAGATACATTGTTTAATGTAAAACAAAAATTGCAAATTTTCAAGAAATGTTCATATTAGTTTTTGTTTTCTGTGACCAGGGAGAATTCCTCAGTCGTTGGCAGACATCATATAACTCCTTGTGACTCGGTAAACGCAGCGAATAGCGATGTGAGGTAGCCAAATATACTGACGGACTTACAGCGGCCGTTCCGATAGACATTGTAACATTTCGGATCTATGAGGTGAAACTTAGATCATAAATCAAACTGTGCCAGAAATTTTGAGTCCCCGTGTTTTGCATAGCGTGAACACACGGGAGTGTGTCAGAAGTTCGGATAAATTACTATTTTTAGAGCGCCTAATGTTACATTTAAGTGGTAGTAATTTTTACTACGGTATCGGAATTGGGAGAGTTACACATATGTGTCATAATATAGGGTTTAAAAACACGTAAATGTTGCACACATAAAATGTCATAAATATTTGATCGCATATATAAGAAAAAAGGTAGTTTCGCAATATAGAAACATTACAAGCAAATTTAAACATATAAAAACTTCGAATTTGTAACCTATTAATTTAAAGAGAAATAAAATAACCGTTAATATTTCCTTCGAGTGTCCTTGCTACATCTTACCTGTTAAAACACACATGGGTCCATCCTCCAGTGAAATAATTGAAGTCTTGAAGGTCAACAGACAAATCCAACTTGAGGAGAAGGGGGTTATACCATACACTATACCAGAGCATGGCCACCGAACAAACAAGATCCGATATAGCCAGACCTGAAACAAACACCATTATCATATAATGCCTTCCTGTAATGTCAATCACTTTTACTTATATATTTATTTCTGATTAGCTTCACAGTTGCCCTTGAATACATAAAAGACTACACCTAATCGATTGTGTCTTTTTAGGAATATGAACACACAGAAACTGTTAGCACTATCAACATATTTTAATATCATTTTATGTAAGATATTAAGTGTTTCATAAAGAATGTCTAGCAGTCAACTGTGCCCCATTGTTCGGTCCGAAATAAGTTGTGTTTAGAATCTTCCAGAGCCTGGCTAGAATTTGGTCCCCATATATTTTAGATGATTATTGTTTGTCTAATTCTGATTCCATAACTGCCAAACAATTAATAAATTAAGCAGTCATCATGAAAGACAAAACATAGGATCAAAACAGCAAAGACAGCAATGGCTGTCAGAAACCTTAATAAAATATGAGAACCAATATTTCTAGGCACAAAAGCAAAGCTCAGAATGTTCAAATAAAATATATTATCCACCATTACTTATGCAAGCGAGAGCTGGAAAGCAACTAAAGAAATGTAAATAAATTAGATGCATTTGGAAGCAATTGTCGCAGGAAAATACTCCGAATATTATGGGCGGAATTTAATACTAGTGCAGAAATAAGAAATAGAAATGACACAACGTAAGAAAATCAATTATAATCAGGAGAAGAAGTTGGTTTTCCATTTGATGAGAAAAGACAACATAATCTAAAATTACGCCCTCAGATGTATAGCAGAGAGTAAAGGAAAAAAAAGGCCGACCTAGAGAAGCCCTAAAAGGAACACTGAGGCAAAAGGCAATAATAGCAGACATCAGCTCCCTCGTCATGATTGAAACTCTCTCCCAGAATAGATACAATGTGGGTCCGGCCCAAGGTAGTATGCTTGATAACAAAGATCGTGGGACTCAAAGAGTATCTGCCCTATGTGTCGTCTTCGGCTTTGAACGTCAATAGATTCATCCATGAGCACCCATTTGTTCTCTTACAGCTCTGCTACCACATAATAATTGCAGTTCTATTGTTAGATGCTATACGTCTGGAACAATGTGTTTAATTGTTTTCAGTGATTAATGTTTTAAACATTTATTTTTAGGCGGAGCACACGGTATATCTACTATTGTTTTGTTTTGTGTTTCAAAATAGTGACGTTTACAAACTGTGTTTCTTCAGTGTTAAGTATGAAATGTGATTCTAAACAGAGTGTATTCCATCAATTTAACGTACATAGTAAGAATGATCACAAGCCCAGCAAACCGATAGGGGAAGTTACTCTGTAAATTGTTAACAGCGCAACATACATTCTAACTAAAGAGATTATTAATACAACAATTGCGATCGGCGAACACTCATCAAATAATATAAAAATAATCTGTGCGTCGCATTTGTGGACATAAGAGAAAATGTTCGATAGGGTGGGTAGAAAAAGATTATGGCAAACATAGGCTGTTTACGGAGTATATGACCACCTTATGAGATGTCACAAGAGTTTATATAGTAGAAGTGTGATTAGAGCAAATAAACGAACGTCAAAACCATTCGCTGTAACATCAGGAGTAAGACAAGTGTATACTGGAGTAAGACAAGTGTGTGCTGGAGTAAGACAAGTGTATGCTGGAGTAAGACAAGTGTATGCTGGAGTAAGACATGTGTGTGCTGGAGTAAGACAAGTGTATGCTGGAGTAAGACATTTGTGTGCTGGAGTAAGACAAGTGTATGCTGGAGTGAGACAAGTGTGTGCTGGAGTAAGACAAGTATGTGCTGGAGTGAGACAAGTGTGTGCTGGAGTAAGACAAGTGTATGATGGAGTAAGACAAGTGTTTGCTGGAGTAAGACAAGTGTGTGCTGGAGTAAGACAAATGTGTGCTGGAGTAAGACAAGTGTGTCTGTGTTGTCAAAACTCATGTTTATCACTTACACTGATAAAATATGCAAGGATGCTAATAACAGCGTAAAAATATAAATGAACTACTTTTCGCTAACGGGAGCCACGATAGCTCAGTAGTTAGTGAGCTGGACTACAAAGGACAAGGTGTAGGGTTCGATCCCAACCGACGGCATTCCGGTTCACCCAGCCTTTAATGGGTACCGGATTTTTTCTGGGAAGGTAAAGCGGCACGGGCGTAATACCGACCACATTACCCCAAAAATCATGTGCTGAAGGTCTGTAAAATTTATGGTCACTAACACCATATTCTCTATAGGCCACTTGGCGTGACGGGGGCTCTTTACTTTTACTTTACTCACGTTTCGCTGACGAGCAGGCTCTAATAGCTTTCGAAGAGACATAATATCAACATCTGATGTCATTGAATAAAGAATGTAAAATAAATAATGAGAAGATAATTACAGAAAATAAAACAGAAGTAATCTCAATAGGAAGAAAAACGAAAACATAAAAAACAGAACACCAATTTATAAAACAAGTAACAAGCTTTAAATATCTGGGAACAACATTCTCTGAAGATGGTGGAATGGATAAAGAAATAGACATACGATACAACAAGGCAAACCAATAAAATTTGAACAGCTATCCATGTACTTCAACACAAAGCAGTACCTATTAACACTAAAAAGCATCTTATACGTGGTATATTCATACCAAACATTGTGTTATCAATGTCAAACATGGCCACTTACTACTAAATTTAAGAGAAAGCTTGTCACCACAGAGATTAGATATCTGAGAAAAGCGCTTGGAGTGACGGAGTGCCCAGAAAAGACACAATCAGATACGGTATTATAAGAGAAAGAGTAAGCATTGAACTAATCCTAAGCTATACACATAAACAACAAATAAACTGGTTTGTCCATCTAGAAAGAATGCGCTACGATTCCTATCCATACAAAGCATTTATTAAAAGCGGAGAGGGCAGCAGAAGAGCAAGGGGCAGGCCCAGAGTAAGATAGACAAACATCAAAGAAACGCTACAATAACATCGGTTGACAACGAGTGAAGCCGTCAAAAATAAGCGAGAACTTTACGTTTTTATCTCTCTCGATACCCACAGAGGAAGTGAAGAAAGAAAGAAAACAAGAACAAAATAAAGACAGAAAGAAAGAAAGTTGTTTTGTTCTCTGCGGGCACTCTTTTAACACAACCTCTAGGGAACTGAAGCTCGGAAACCTAGAATCTCCATCGCAAGGTTGGCGAGCTTGTTAGTTGACCTCAATCTCGACCCTTCAGCTGGTCTCTGGTACAACCTGTGAAAACAGTTTGGCTAATAAAGGCAAGGATCACCATGCTCCTAACAAATTGTATGTTCTACTTGTGTTGGAGACTTAATATCGCAGTACCCCTAGGAGGGGGCAAGTTTTAGTGGAGCCCGCTACTTAATCCAGCTGGGTCTAATCGATAACATGTAGACCACGTGGCTTTAGAAGCCAGCCAATCAGAAACTCTCAACTTGCTTGCGATACAAGTCAATCTTCATCTCAAGTTTGAGGGATAACACTGTAGCTTTCTGTCTGCAATCTAACTGTTGCAGTCGAGTTATTTCTGAATATATTAGACATACCCATCAAGCTGATGTTAATGCTGTCCTTGAATCCTTGCCGGACAAAAACACATATGTTCGCGGTGTTTGACAAGATACCGAACAGGCTGATAAAACCACAGAGAACAACATAATTAACTAGTCCCAACAGCTGGGTTATCTCGTCAAGTAAAGAGTTGCTAGAAG
The DNA here is from genome assembly GCA_032433765.1 of Megaustenia siamemsis. NCBI lineage: Eukaryota > Metazoa > Mollusca > Gastropoda > Stylommatophora > Ariophantidae > Megaustenia > Megaustenia siamemsis. Next base: position 11,136,940 of record JAVIAB010000073.1, read on the forward strand.
TGTTTGCTGAGCTTATAACGATAACAATTGTAGAATTATTCATTATAAAAGTTATTCATTATAAAAGTTATTCATTATAAAAGTTATTCATTATAAAAGTTATTCATTATAAAAGTTATTCACTGTAAACTATACTGATATTGTGATGTCATTTGATAACAAGTTTCAGGACTCTCTTTCTTGAAGAAAACGATTCATGTACATTGTTGTATTGTGTGCATCTTTGTTTATAACATAATACATGTTAGAATGACACATTTCATTTGGTTCTGTATGTTTTTGTCAATTTTATTAAGTAAAAAAAATTATACTAAAATGCCATTTAGTCTGTCCTACCAGAAATTGATTGTCTTCCAATTTTCTGAAACTCTCATAGGTCGCAGCGAACTGACAGCAAACAATTTCCATCAATTAGTAAATATTGATCTGGTCATGACATCTGATGGTAATAGCAGTTGTTATAAAGTTGATACTACACCACGACCAGTGACATTTAATTACTGAGTTGTTTTCAGTTTGACTAATAACTCATTATTCAAATATCAAACCCAGTAATAAAATTGCACAACCAAAAATATGATATAATTTATTATATGAAATATGTAATTATGATATTACTCGATAAAGTATCACATAAGCCACAAATAAGCGGGGTTTAACTTATTATACATTGGTATTACATGTTGCGAAGATGTGGTAAAATAATGACTTCTGTAATAAAATTAGTGGCTGGACAAACATCTGGTACTATTAAACCATGTTAATAATCGAATGCTTAAATATCAGAAGTTAGTATAATCGAATAGGTAGAATTGGATGGAAGGAAAATAAAACAAACGATGAAGTCTTAAAACAACTAAAAATGAAAAGAGAACTTCTAAACACAATTCAAACCAGACAAATGCTATTTTTGGGCCATGTTAAAAGACACAGCAGCCTACTAAAAGTAATCCTGAAGGGGAAAATACAGGTAAAAGAGGCAGAGGCAGACCAAGACTAACATGGACGAGTAACATCAAAAGATAGACAAATCAGCCTATGACAAACTGCACCATCAAAGCAAGAGACAGAGCAGAATGGCGCTCCATGGTAGCCAACCTTCGTTGCGGAGAAGGCACTCGATGATGATGATGAGTATAATCGGTTTGTTCTATTTTGCGAGGTAATACGATGTGTCATATAATAAATCACACAAGAGCGAGCACTACGTTTGTTATGGCTTAATACTCAGTCATGTTCTAGAATGATTCTCGTGCACACGTTGAGCAGTTGTTGTTGGATTAGGAGGCTTTTTGAGACTTCGTTTGCTTCTTTTATATTCTTGTAATATTTAATCTATCTTTGCGTATCCTATTATCGTGCCACGGTTTACGAATGCGCATCATTTCTGTCTAATTGTGGTACAAGTTGACACATTTACACCGCTGATGTTGAAGCTCTTCATGTTGGACAAGATTAGAAGTGCTGGTAGGCCGATATGTTGCGTTCCAGTTGCTAACTACCTGTAGAGAATGACATTCTGCCAGCCTCCTTACTGGTCACGTGTCCTAGCCATATCAAACATTAGCTTATAAGGACATGTTTGCTGGTTGTGTTTTCTCCTTTAAAAACAGCAATGTTTACTACAAGATAATGCTATTTTATACAATAATTCTTAGTTGACAACACAGGTGGGATGTGTAGATTTGGATGGTTTTAGTGAACGTATGCTGACTATGTCTTCTTGCCTTATAGTAGAGAACAAAGAAAGTATATCTGATAAACGTGGAGTTTTGTAGTAATTTTTTTTTTTTTTTTTTGGGGGGAAGGGGCATCGGTGATAACTCAGTGTATAGGCCACCAGTGTTTTACAATTATTCTTTCTTATCTGTATTCTCGTTTGGGAGACAGCGGTAGTTCGGTCACATTTACCTGAGCGCGGTGTCAACGCGGTTTTTCCCCATAGCTTGGTGATTCGTGCTGATGAAAACGACTGTGGTTTGAAGAGGAAAAATGCAATATCCTAGCTTTGTGCTGGGGCAAGATGTCTTGTTTGTATTCAACTGCGAATGTTCAATCAGCTGGGCTACGCTCGGATCGTGTGTTTCACGAAGTGGAGATCTAACTTCATTTGTTAGACAGCGTTTCTTGGCCACGATTACAAACCAACGAAGTCTATTCAGATTTGCTGCCATCGCGTGGAGATTATACACCAGCTGCCAAAGCTGGTACAAACCATTATTTGCGGCCTAAGAATATGCCACTGCAGACTCAGGAGTCACTTCAACCGCCGAGGAGTAACACGCAGCGACACCGTGGAAGAAGTGCCCTAACACTGAAAGACCTCATTCAGGAGTGTAACACCATACAAAACTTCCATGTCAAACTTGTCCCAATGACAAGGACCAAATTCCTTCAGGTGTGTAACACCATTCAGAACTTCCATGTCAAACTTGGTCCAATGTAACAGACATACCACCTTCAGGATTGTAACACCATGAGGAACTTCCATGCCAAACCTGCCCTAATGACAAAGACCAAACTCCTTCAGGCGTGTAACACCATTCAGAATTTCCATGTCAAATCTGGCTCAATAATAGAGATCATACCTACTTCAGGAGTGTAACACCATTCAGAATTTCCATGTCAAATCTGGCTCAATAATAGAGATCATACCTACTTCAGGAGTGTAACACCATGAGGAACTTCCATGTCAAATCTGGCTCAATAATAGAGATCATACCTCCTTCAGGAGTGTAACACCATGAGGAACTTCCATGTCATATCTGGCTCAATAATAGAGATCATACCTACTTCAGGAGTGTAACACCATGAGGAACTTCCATGTCAAATCTGGCTCAATAATAGAGATCATACCTCCTTCAGGAGTGTAACACCATGAGGAACTTCCATGTCAAACCTGCCCTAATGACAAAGACCAAACTCCTTCAGGCGTGTAACACCATTCAGAATTTCCATGTCAAATCTGGCTCAATAATAGAGATCATACCTACTTCAGGAGTGTAACACCATGAGGAACTTCCATGTCAAACTTGACAATCCTGACACAATGACAGAGACACACAACACAAACTGTAGGGATACTACGTCACAAGGAAAGTTTGTCAAGCATCGCCTGTCGACAAGGAAGAGACACAGCAACACTAAAATCGTCACGATCGTTTGGAGACAGACAGTAAGTTGTGGAAAGATGCTTCATCTGATTGTAGACTTGAGGTCAGCCTGCTGGCATCACTGTACAAATACCCGGTTTTAATTCCACGTGAGTAAAAAAGTAAAGTACCCCCGTCACGCCAAGTGACGTATAGGGAAATATGGTGTTAGTGACCCTATATTTTACAGACCTTCAGCACATGATTTTTGGGGTAATCTGGTCGGTATTACGCCCGTGCTGCTTTACTTTCCCAGAAAAAAAATCCGGTACCCATTTAAGGCTGGGTGAACCCAGAAGCCGTCGGTTGGGATCGAACCCTACCACTTGTCCTTTATAGTCCAGTTCACTAACCACTGAGCTATCGCGGCTCCCAATTCCACGTGAATAACCGAAAATTGTCTCATAAACCTTTGAACTCAAATAAGGTGAGATCTGTAGACTAGACCTATCAGAGGCGAACAATAAATGACTGGCCCTGTTCCCAAGTTAGAACTTAAAATATTCAGTGAAAGTTCAAAAGAACAAAGAGCTGATATAACGTTACTATATTATCAATTAAGTAGTTTTATAGAATGTGAACATTATTTGTAAAAATGTATATTAACCTGCAATTTTGAAAACCTGTACTAGGCAACCGAGCACATTCTTTCACGACTATTGATTTCAGCAACGATTCCATTTGACATCTTCTAACAGGAAAATTCCCACTGCAAAAGCAATACACAAAGTACGTATTAACGTCCCATAGTTATATTACAAGACAGGTATCACTCATTCCTACTGACGAAACGTCTCACGTTCACAGACATTGATATTTTACACAATTAATCAAATATTAAAAGCTTGTTTTAATATGACACTTCACTGATTCACATATAAGATCATTTCAGTAAAATGATATTTAGTTTAGTTTAGGTCAGTTTAGTTTAATGCTTATGTAGTGATGTTTATGTTTATCCGCTGTAAACATAATGTATATACTTTTTAAGCAACAACTAATGAATATTTATATAAGATTCATAATTGGGAGCTAGAAAGGTCACCAAATATTTCATAAAATGTAACCTTGAACTTTGAACTCATCGTAAAATAAACAATAATGTTAACACTGGAGTTGACAGACTCCAGCACAAGCGCTATGGACCACGTAATGAAAAAATTATTCTCTAATTCGCCTTTAATGTTGAATTCTGGGTTACACGCCATTAAAAGGAAGTTGATTGCTGGTGGAATATAGCAGACGATGTAGATGGCAGATATCAGGGTGATCATCTTGACAACTTTCTTGTCTTTAACTGAGGCCGTTACTTGTTTAGAGTTTGTCTGAGCCACTGTCTCGTTTCTCCATTTAGTTTTCTTGTTTAGTTTGATGATAAGAATGATGGTACAAATGAAGACAGAAATAAGAAAACTTAAGGATAATGCGACGCTGTGAATGAAGAACGTTACAGAATCAACAATATCCCGGTTGTCTGTAAAACTAAGTCCATATATGGACATATTACGTGAAACGATGAATACCCACTGAAGTTTGTTGACAAAGAAGAACGGAGAGAACAATGTAATCATAGACAAAAATGTGAAAACTATAACGACTTTGGTCCTGAATGGAGTAATGATGTTCTTGACCTTGAGAGGCATAGCGATACAGAGACATCTCTCCAGAGTGATGAATACGGTAATAAAACTCGTGATTCTGAAAGAACATAACATGTGTGTGAGATAGAGTCAAGTAAAAAAAATCACAAACTTGAGAATGAATTATACTGTGTGAAACAATTATTCCAGTATTATTAGCACAATATGATATTTTTTTTTTCTTTCCTTCCTTCTTCTTGTTGCTTGTTTGTATTGAAATACTCATTAACACATTTTTATAACGCTGGGATTTTGTAACCACAGTCGTAGCAACCTCAGTCGGTCATAATTGACTATGCATTTTGCAACACCCATACGAAATGTTATTTTGGCTTTTCTTTCGCCGTCTATTGTCTTTTTCTATGAATATGTCTGCTTCTTGCTTGAGTTGCAGGTTAACAGTGTTTCCAAAGATTGATATTTCTTCCCACGCAACAGGGGTTTATGTTCAGAGTCTGCATGTCACTTTTACATACGTCTAATAATCGTAGTTTGGGAGTAGTATACAATGTTGTATTTGTTGATTTGTTGTATTTATAAAAACATATCTTTATCTAATTTGTTGTGTTGCGTGCTTAGCCCTTTACAACTGATTTCATCGTAATCCCCACTACAATGTACGTCTTACTACATAAGCTAACAAGAGCTGACCCTTCGTACTCTAGTTTAAAAAGCCCGGACGGTCGTTTGGTGTACGCTTTAACAAACTTACAGTTTATACAGTCTGTCTTGCTAATATGCTCATCGCAGTGATGGGTGTATGGAGGTCGTCGAGTGTGTCGTCATGTGTGTTGTTGTCGTGACGGTTGTATGGAGGTTGTCTAGAGTGGCATGAGGGTTGTATGCAGGTCGGCTAATGTGTCGTGATGGGTGTATGGAGGTCGTCTAGTGTGTCATGATGATTGTATGTATGTTGTCTAGTGTGTCATGAGGGCTGTATGGCTATTGTCTAATGCATCGTGATGGGTGTATGGAGGTCGTCTATTGTGTCATGAGGGCCGTATGCCGGTCACTTAGTGTGGCATGAGGGTTCTATACCAGTTGTCTAGTGTGACGTGATGGGTGTAAGGAGGTCGTCTAGTGTGTCATGATGGGTGTATGGAGTCCTCTAGTGTGTCGTGATGGGTGGATGGAGGTCGTCTTCTGTGTCGTGTGGGGTGTATGGAGGTCGTCTAGTGTTGTATGAGGGGTGTATGGAGGTCGTCTAGTGTGTCAAGATGGCTGTATGCCGGTCGTCTAGTGTGTCGTCATGTATGTATTTGTCGTGACGGGTGTATGGAGGTCGTCTAGTGTGTTAAGATAGGTGTATGGAGGTCGTCTAGTGTATCGTGATGGGTGTATGGAGGTCGTCCAGTGTGGTATGAGGAGGGTATGGAGGTCGTCTAGTGTGATATGAGGGCTGTATGCCGGTCGTCTAGTGTGGCATGAGGGCTGTATGGCGGTTGTCTAGTATATCATACTTTAATCAACCAATAAGAAAAACGAAGGAACATTACATTCAACACTACTTATCTTAACTATAGCATACCTACTTTAAACACATCAATAAAACTGAATAACCTGTTATCGTTAACCCTTTAACATACTTTAAGAGAAAATACTCAAACTTACAGCGCAAAATATAGTCTCAAGCATCTACACTGAATATAACCTATTATCGATAAGCGTTAACATACTTTAAGAGAAAACAAGCCAACTTATTGTGTAAAATATACTCTCCGCTAGACTGAAGTGTAGTATGACCTTCCTTGAATCAACCAAACTTATAACACGAAATGCCGTCTAGTTTAAATGTATCCTGATAACAAATGAATAAATTAGCCAATCAGCGAGTGACTACGCCAACATCGACTGATATCTGGATTAACCAATCAGAGAAGAGTATTAACATTGGAGGCGGCGCAAAGTTATGACTCACAGCTGGATTAACCAATCAGAGAAGCGCGTTAGCCGAAGCGTAGGTAGTGGCAGTCGGCTGAGCGGTGGGGGAAAGAAATGCGAGGTGGTGGGTTACTTGAACTCGTTTTGACCCCTGAGGCAATTCCAGAAGAGTTCTATGATCTCATTTTGACATCTGAAGGCTTTAAATCCAGTGTTTCTCACTTCAACGAACGACAGACATCATTAAAGGTGATTACTTCAGCTCTTAGACTTTGGAGTTCCATATCTTTATCACTTGATTGAATGACAGACAACAGTAAAGATGATCATTTCAGGTCAGAAAACTTAGTTCCAACAAAAGACAACTTTTTGGTTATGAGAAGAAATTTTGGGGTTAAGTGTTACATTAGTTGTCTTTTGGAGTAACTTTTTGGACGTTGCATATACATTTTTGAGCTTTGCGTCTAACTATTTTGAGTTTGGGTTGTCTTTTTGACAAACTTTTGGACTTTGCATATAACAATTACGACTTTGTGACACAATTTGTAGAGTTCGTGTTCAACTTTTTGCATATGAGCCAAAATTTTGGGCGTTGGAACAAAGTTTTCTGACCTGAAATGATTACCTTTACCGCTGTCTGTCATTCAATCAAGTGATAAAGATATGGAACTCCAAAGTCTAAGAGCTGAAGTAATCACCTTTAATGATGTCTGTCGTTCGTTGAAGTTGGAAACACTGGTATTAAAGCCTTCAGATGTCAAAATTAGATCATAGAACTCTTCTGGAATTGCCTCAGGGGTCAAAACGAGTTCAAGTAACCCACCACCTCGCATTTCTTTCCCCCACCGCTGAGCCGACAGCCACTACCTACGCTTCGGCTAACGCGCTTCTCTGATTGGTTTATCCAACTGTCAGTCATAACTTTGCGCCGCCTCCAATGTTAATACACTTCTCTGATTGGTTAATCCAGATATCAGTCGATTTTGGCGTAGTCACTCGCTGATTGGCTAATTTATTCATTTGTTACCAGGATATATTTAAACTAGACGACATTTCGTGTTATAAGTTTGGTTGATTCAAGGAAGGTCATACTACACTTCAGTCTAGCGGAGAGTATATTTTACACAGTAAGTTGGCTTGTTTTCTCTTAAAGTATGTTAATGCGTATCGATAATAGGTTATATTCAGTGTAGATGCCTGAGACTATATTTTACGCTGTAAGTTTGAATATTTTCTCTTAAAGTATGTTAAGGGTTAACGATAACAGGTTATTCAGTTTTATTGATGTGTTTAAAGTAGGTATGCTATAGTTAAGATAAGTAGTGTTGAGTGTAATGTTCCTCCGTTTTTCTTATTGGTTGATTAAAGTATGATATACTAGACAACCGCCATACAGCCCTTATGCCACACTAGGCGACAGGCATACAGCCCTCATGCCACACTAGACGACCGGCATAGAGCCCTCATATCACACTAGACGACCTCCATACACCCTCATACAACACTAGACGACCTCCATACACCTATCACGATACACTAGACGACCTCCATACACCCATCATGACACACTAGACGACCTCCATACACCCGTCACGACAAATACATACATGACGACACACTAGACGACCGGCATACAGCCCTCATGATACACTAGACGACCTCCATACACCCCTCATACCACACTAGACGACCTCCATACACCCTACACCCCTCACGACACAGTAGACGACCTCCATACACCCATCACGACACACTTGACGACTCCATACACCCATCATGACACACTAGACGACCTCCATACACCCATTACGACACACTAGGCGTTTTCATACACCCATCACGACACACAAGACGACCTCCGTACACCCGTCACAACACACTAGACAACCGGTATAGAGCCCTCATGCCACACTAAGTGACCGACATACGGCTCTCATGACACAATAGATGACCTCCATACACCCATCACGATGCATTAGACAATAGCCATACAGCCCTCATAACACACACTAGACAACATACATACAATCATCATGACACACTAGACGACCTCGATACACCCATCACGACACACTAGACGACCTCCATACACCCATCACTACACACTAGCCGACCTCAATACAACCCTTATGCCACTCTAGACAACCTCCATACACCCATCACTGTTATGAGCATATTAGCAAGACAGACTGAATAAACTGTAAGTTTGTTAAAGCTTGCACCAAACGACCGACCGGGCTTTTTAAACTAGAGTACGAAGGGACAACTCTTGTTAGCTTGTGTAGTAAGACGTACATTGTAGTGGGTATTACGATAAAATCCGCTGTAAAGGGCTAAGCACGCAACACAACAAATTAGATAAAGATATGTTTTTAGAGGTTCTCGCTACGCAAAAGGCTAAGGGTGGGAAAAATGTAGGTATCAAAGTCTTAAATAATTCCATATTTTCCTACAGTCAAACAAGAAATGTTCTTTCCTATTTCTGTATAAAAAGAAAGGTAGCTGATGATAACGTCTGGACTACGCCTTTAGATATTTAACTCTTTACACTACCAGCTTAGACTAACCCGTAATCTCTAACAGTTTCACCCCTTATGATTCATTTATGACACATAGCTAAGCAGACACCCAACTATATAGCTATAAATAATTGTTATCCTTGTACTATATATTTACTCAATGTACTGAATATGTTTGTAATGATATATAATATCGATGTATGTTATACACCTATTGAGATAATAAAAGAATAAAATATATCTGTTGTCTTTTGTTTTATATTGATTGTTTTTCAATTATGTTGTATAATCTACTAACCTATCACTATCGATCAAGTACATCAAGAACTCCAAAGTCAGCACACACCAGACATAAACACGTCACTTCCGGGGCCTCCTGGACTAGAGGTCAACATCCCGATACGAAATGTTGGTTAACTCCCCTGCACCTAGAGTACATTAGGTGCGCTGCGCACCTACTAATATATCTTTGTTAATTTACGGGCCAAATACAGGTCAAATACAACATTGTATACTACTTTTGGGGCCTCTAGTTCTTTTGCCATCTGAAAATTGTAACTACAAGATTAATGAAATACCAGTTATTCAACGATTTCATAACTTATTCCTGTTTTTCTTACAATGTCTGTAAACTTAACATTACTTACAACCAAATATAGCGTCGTTCAAAAGTCTCGTTCTTATTCTTCTTTCCTTCCTCACTTGCCTTTCAGCGTCGAGGGGAGATATCATTTGCGGTCTTTTGTTCTTCTGTTCACTTCTACTGCTGTTATGTTTCACAGTGTTTTTAATAGTCCGTCAATCAATCTTTTTTCATTGTTGGCTCTTGGGTCTGGTATTCTCGCAACGTTTGATGAAGGCTCGTTGTGTTTTAGGTGTCCGGTTAGCGCAATCGATAGGCGGTTGGCTTACCACGGCAACAGCCGGGGTTCGTACCCTGGCGAGGACACCTGGGTTTTACTAATTCCCTAAAAATTAGTGGGAGCCGCGATAGCTCAGTGGTTAGTGAACTGGACTACTACGGACAAGGGGTAGGGTTCGATCCCAACCGACGGCTCCGGGTTCACCCAGCCTTAAATGGGTACCGGATTTTTTCCGGGAAAGTAAAGCAGCACGGGCGTAATACCGACCACATTACCCCAAAAATCATGTGCTGAAGGTCTGTAAAATATAGGGTCACTAACACCATATTTCCCTATACGCCGCCACTTGGCGTGACGGGGGTACTTTACTTTTTTTTTACTTTTCGTTGTGTTTTGATCTTTCTCCCTTGCCACGTGGCCAAACCTTTTTATCTGTTGTTTCTTTATATATTCTATGACGAGGGTTATTTCAAGCTTTTTTCTCAGTTCTTCATTTCTGATCCTATCTCTCAGACTGTTTGCTGTCATTCGTCTAACACATTTCATCTCTGTAGAGGTTATTTTTCTTATTGTTCTTGCATCTAGGGTCCAAGTCTGGCATTGGTAGCACAACGTTGGGATGAAGATTGTACTGCAGAGAGCGCACTTTGCTTTTGTTGTTATTTCCTTGTTGGACAATAGTGGTGATAGCTGTCTAATGATTTGACAAGCTTTGCTGCATCTTGAGTCTATTTCTGCTGTTTGTGAATTGTCGTTTCTCACTAGACTTCCTAGCTTTTTAAGTTCCTCTACTTGTTGTAGCTGTCTGCCGCCTATAGTTATGTTGATATTCTGTTGGTTTTTTGTTGTTGTTGCGATAATCATGTCTTCTGTTTTGTTGACGTTGATTTTTATGTTGTATTTTGTGCCTGTGCAGTTGGGTCTATTTAAGTGTTCCTGTAGATATTCTATTTGTCCATGTATTAGTGCCTGATCATCTGCAAATAAAAGCTCGTTGGTCTCCTCTGTTTCTGAGAGGCTGGCTAACGTCCATATATAGTCTATGTATGTAATAAACAGTAGGGAGGATAGTACGCACCCCGTCTTACATCAGATCTAACTTTGAAATGGTCTGTGTAGCATGCTGCTGTTCTGACTGTGCAGAGACTTATTTTAAGTTGGTTAAATGTTGGCTTACTCTGTACGCTGTTATTATCTCATACATTTGTTCTCTGTTTACTAGATCGAATGCTTTTTGCTGGTACAAATTTTGATTGTGTTCTGTCGTCTTTTCTGCTAGCTGTTTTAAAGTGAACAGAGCGTCATTACATCCTCTGGTTTTTTTTCCTGAACCTCATTTGAGAATCGCTAAACTGCAGTTCTAATATTGGTCTCGGCCTTTTTTCACAATTTTGGAAAGTATCGTTAATTTTTATAAATTATATTTCAAATATCATTATCACAATGACACTTCCCTCTGAAAGTAAAATCAGGGTAACAGTTGTTGCACTTTGGCCACCAAGCGTTGTTGAGCAGTTAGCAAAGAAATATGCGTTTTACAGTTAAAAGACAAGACGACATATCATATATTAGCTGCACCAAATAAGGTCACTTTTTTACTCCGTGCTGTTCACATCTACCTTCTCGCAAATACTGTCAAGTTGTTGTATTTCTCAAGGCTCATCCAAATGTAGAATTTTGTAAAAAAAATAACACAACTGCAATAAATGTAAAGGAATTGTCTGATCTATATTCCAGCAATATTTAAAAGACCATAACATTCCTCACCTGAAACGTTCGTGAATCTGTGCAAAAGTAGAGTAGCGATTATTGCATGCACTTGTACAAATTGAACAAGCTTCAAGTGATGTATTACGTTAACTGATTAAAATTGTCCTTGCTAAAAAACATTACGGTCACTGTTTATAGCCGGAATTTGCAGTAAGTTGTATACGAGTATATATAGTCTTATGTTACATATTATTTGACCGAACAGCTTCTCCCATAGCTGAATCTGCCAATACTGTATAGAGAAATCCGACCGTAGAATGAACGAGCTGTTTTTGTATTGCCTTGTCTCGTCTTCTTTTCCCTGCGCCTTTTGTTGTCTGAATTTGATATCAACTCGAATGTTGAAGTACCTTTCTTTTGTGGCTTGTTCTACAATCTGCAACCAGATTTTCCCAGTTTCTTTCTCTGACACAGGATTCACTTAAGGAAGCCCAGCAAATATCCTTGTATATCAGCTGGGGTTGTTCTCTATTCTCTTTTCGTCTCTAAGTTCACTATTTGTTTTTCTAATACGATTATTTGTTATTCTTCTTACATAACCCGGCCACCTTAGTTTCCGACTCATGAGTGTTGCCATATATATATATATATATATCTTCTTCTCACTATATTTCTATATAATTCTTTAAGTGCCATTATTTGGGACGAATTTGTATTCTAATTGATTGTAACATCCTATAGCTCTTTATAGGGACTACTCGCACCAACGAACAATTTTGTAACAATTTCAAACGTTTATTAACGCCAATGATAGGAAATTCATTTAAATTGTTTTCATACGAGGCTAATAATCTTTTCTGATCCAATGTCGCGTTCCAGTGATTGTGATATGTTCATTGTTTGTATCGAACCTACATTTTGTCAACCATCTCCGATGGGGCAAAGCTCTAGATCTTACCAGTCCTTTTGTTGTGGGTTTCTGGGTAAGATCCCCAATCATTTCAAATAATATTTCAACCGATAACCTATAACTGGAAGCGACACAGTAACGCTGATATGACCTCATCTGACATATGGAAAATGATTGGTCAAAAGTCACAGTGTACAAGAATAATTAAATATTTCAGTGACATCAAGTATATGCCAGCCAATGTTTATTATTATTCTGCAAGGGAATTATATCTCACAAATGAAGTGAAACATTGTTCACAACGCGCCTAGAATGATTGCAGTAAAACATTCACAATAGTCAAGATTGTTAGGTCTTATATGAGACTACGTTGATTTAACATAACAGTAGTTACGATTGTTTCGTTTGATTGTTGGTGATGTCTGGATGTTGTCGCTGCATAATGTTGACACATCTTGTTACTAATATACCCTTTGACAGTAACATGTTTTATCCTAGATTCTTTATTCATAATCGCTGTTTCGTTTCTTTTGTACATATTTAGTGCAAGTTGTATTCATTTGTTAGAAAAAAGGCGCGCGTGTATATATATATATATATATATATATATATATATATATATATATATATATATATATATATATATATATAAATATGTATGCTGAAGCACATTAATAACAAAGCACTTTACAGATCCAGAAACAGTGTCAATTATGTATAAAAGTATGGAAGTAGATTTTAGAATGGAAAGTGCAGGAATCAATCGACGGGTTTTGTACAGAGTACATGACAATAGTGAAAATTAAACGTGTAACATGATTCCCAATAGCTATGGCCCTGAACATTTACACACGTTGCGGCTGTATACTCGTATAAAATTGCCGCTGAGACAAAATACCCAGTACATATGGTTGGCCACGACTATACTCAAGCGATCTCTCCCGAGACACTGGTAAGTTGGAGACTGGAATGAGATCGCAGGTCATTACTAGAAGGATGAATTGCCACCACATCACTATTGAACGTCTGAATTAAACGTTACTGAACCACTGGCAGTACCCGTGATAGACTACACACCGGAGTGGCCAACCACGAGTTACTAGACCTGCGCAAGATCGTCATATTGTGCTGAGTCATCTATGGTATCTTTCTCTCTGGGCAAGTCAAAAAGCAAGAAAATTAGGAGGTAGACGTGGGCAAGTCTCCCGAATGACAGTTTTACGACCCCGCAGTGATAGAGGCCTTACTGCAAGACGACCTATGTTGGGCTAAACTTGACCCACATGCATCGTCAGCACCGCCAGCAATGGGCAGAGCACCAAGTTATATGGACTAGATTACAGTGGACAGAGAAACATGTCAGATGGACTAGACTACAGTGGACAGAGAAACATGTCAGATGGACTAGACTACAGTGGACAGAGTAACACGTCAGATGGACTAGACTACAGTGGACAGAGTAACACGTCAGATTGACTAGGCTACAGTGGACATAGTAACACGTCAGATGGACTAGACTACAGTGGACAGAGTAACACGTCAGGTGGACTAGACTACAGTGGACAGAGTAACACGTCAGATGGACTAGACTACAGAAGACAGAGTAACACGTCAGATGGAATAGACTACAGTGGACGGAGTAACACGTCAGATGGACAAGACTACAGTGGACATAGTAACACGTCAGATGGACTAGACTACAGTGGACAGAGAAACATGTCAGATGGACTAGACTACAGTGGACAGAGTAACACGTCAGATGGACTAGACTACAGTGGACAGAGTAACACGTCAGATTGACTAGGCTAAAGTGGACAGAGTAACACGTCAGATGGACTAGGCTACAGTGGACATAGTAACACGTCAGATGGGCTAGACTACAGTGGACAGAGTAACACGTCAGGTGGACTAGACTACAGTGGACAGAGTAACACGTCAGATGGACTAGACTACAGAGGACAGAGTAACACGTCAGATGGACTAGACTACAGTGGACGGAGTAACACGTCAGATGGACAAGACTACAGTGGACATAGTAACACGTCAGATGGACTAGACTACAGTGGACAGAGTAACACGTCAGGTGGACAAGACTACAGTGGACAGAGTAACACGTCAGATGGACTAGACTACAGAGGACATAGTAACACGTCAGATGGACTAGACTACAGTGGACATAGTAACACGTCAGATGGACTAGACTACAGTGGACAGAGTAACACGTCAGGTGGACTAGACTACAGTGGACAGAGTAACACGTCAGATGGACTAGACTACAGTGGACATAGTAACACGTCAGATGGACTAGACTACAGTGGACAGAGCAACATGTCAGATGGACTAGACTACAGTGGACAGAGCAACATATCAGATGGACGATATTACAGTGTGCAGAGCAACATGTTAGATGGACTAGACTACCTTAGAATCATGTCAT
Source organism: Megaustenia siamemsis (assembly GCA_032433765.1). Taxonomy (NCBI): domain Eukaryota; kingdom Metazoa; phylum Mollusca; class Gastropoda; order Stylommatophora; family Ariophantidae; genus Megaustenia; species Megaustenia siamemsis. The sequence goes on from JAVIAB010000073.1 coordinate 11,152,052, forward strand.
ATTCACAGTCTAGCTAGAGCATATTCTACATCCCCTTTGTTGATGGACGTATGCTGATTTGGTGACTGTGTGGAGTAAACACTTGTATTTACATTTGACAATCTCTTCCTGGATCTTTATAGTGCCACCTTGTTACTCTGCTGCAGTAGACATATATTTATAGATATTTATTTATCAAAGGTGGGTAAAACCATGTTATATTAATCTATTAAATATAATATATAGCAGATTTATATCAAGTGCTAATTTTCCTGTTGAGTCTTACCTGTTGAAGCACGCATGAGTCCAACCTCCAACAAAATAAATTACATCCTGAAAGTTAACTGCCAAGTCCAGATTGGCAAACAATGGATTGAAGCATATACTGTGACCGAATAAGGCAATCGAGCAAACAAGATCCGATAAAGCCAGACCTGGAGAAATGTGTCATGTTTCTGCTAATTAATTCTGAAATGATTTTGTCAGTGGAGTGTTAGCATTTGTTCTAAAACATGCACTTATTTACGTTAATGTATCAATTTACGGAATATCTACACACGACTCATACATTGCTATAACAAACTGTCACCCAATGGAAATTGTTCAGGCCCAATGTTGTTTGGTATGGAATGTTGAAGTTCGTAGCCTCGTATTCACTTTTCTTTCTTTCGTCTAAAGTAAGAACATCAGGGATCTCCATAAGTCTCGTCACATTGATCTCTCCTAATTTAGCGTCTTATTGTTTCTCTGGTTCCTTTGCCTTGACCACTAAGCAGTTACGATTAAGCAAACACACACACATAGAAGCACCACTTAATGCAATTACAACAGAATAATCAGTTTCCATTTTCATTCTTCCTCTTCTTCTATCGCTCCTCATTTGCCTATTAGCGTCGAGAGGATATATAGCTTTCTGGCTTTTGGTCTTCTCTTGGCTTCTCCTGCTGTTATGCTTCCTAGTTTCCCTAATGTTCCATCACTTCATTATTTTCGTGACCGGCCCATGGTGTTCTCGTGGAGTTTTTTAAAAGATTGTTTTTGTTTTCCTTTTTTTTTTCTCAGTTCTCGATTTCTGGCCTTATCTCTCACACTACTTCTTTACATCCGTCTAGCACATTTGTTTTCTCTAGTTCTTATTTTTTATAATTGTTGTTGACTCTACTCTACTCTCAAATTCTAGTATTGGTAGCTCAGATTTGGGATGAAGATATTTTCATTAGTCAAATAATTACTACTCCTACTCGCTGCACATCAGTCAGCATATCCGTTCCCAGCTCCCTCTATTAATGTTTCGCTTAACGTGTTGAAGACACCTACTATGTGTTGGTTTGTGTGCCCTTTTCTATGTTTTTTTTTAATATTCGTGTGTGACTTGTTCTCTATCTGTTGTTCTTGCATTCTGGTATTCTTGCAGATGTGCAATAAAGACTTGAATTATTGACTCGACCAGCCTCTTTCATTGCATTTAGAACATCACTACTGTCGATTGCGCATCCATTCTCACATTCTTTGTTTCTGTTCTGACACTAACAAAAAATAAATAGAATTTTGTTTAACCTTTGATCAATTCGACTATTTATAAGCTACAAGAATAAAGGAACATTAATCTCAATTTTCTTTTTGCCATAATTATTATATAAATATATACAATTATATAATATTATATATATAAATAATAATGTATATATTATACAAATTTTCGTTGTTTGTGATCTCATTTTGAATTAACAACTTATTTACTATCTACATAAGGGCTATTATGCTTTTATTGACAGCCCTCTTTCTTGTTGCTAGTGACACTATTCAGAATTTCCTCCAAATTCAAGATTTATCTTGCAGTTTTTATGACTATCTGGCTTTTGTTCATAACAGCTAGGCCAGTTACCCACATGCAAAGACAGAAACCTGTACAACTTATATAAGTTTTGATAAAGTTTCTCGTGTTAAGATGGGAGAAAATGGTGCCAAATTTTAAAAACAAATGCTTCCCCAATATAGCATATGACCTGTTGTACCTTTGGCATGCAGTTCATATTTGGATCAGCCTCTACCACAAAAGAGGTTCTATGCTGAAGTGTTAAGGACAGAATGTTACATATTGGAGTGAATAAAAGCGGTCAAGAATGTACTATGAACGTTGCTAGGACAAAAGTGTGTCCATCTCGATGTTTGTAAGAGACATTTAACCTACATTTTCAACATGACATGGAAGCCGCGATGGCTCAGTGGTTAGTGAACTGAACTACAAAGGATGCGAGGTAGGATTGGATCCCAACCGACGCTTCCGGTTCACCTAGCCTTTAATGGGTACCGGATTTTTTTCTGGGAAAGTAAAGCGACACGGGCGCAATACCAACCACATTACCCCAAAAAATCATGTGCCGAGGGTCTGTGATATGTATGGTCACTAACACCATATTCCCTATACGCCACTTGGCGTGACGGGGGTACTTCACTATTTTTTTTTCCAACATGACATTGCAAGACTGATAAGGATATGCACACTTTCCTAACAGAGAGCAATGTACATGCACCATGTGACACAGTATTCATAAAAAATATGAAGTCACTGATGCCAAACGTTAATAGCGAACGATTTCTTATAATGTAAACAACTGGCATGTACTGGCTAGAAGAAAGCTGAGTGTGGCAATATGAATCAGGGTAGGTAATATGTATATATAATGCGAACTAGAGTTATATTACTGAAGGACCTTATCAAGAAAGAACATATCAAACGTTTCAGACATGTACGATGCTGTCCAGAGTTAGTATTTCTCCATCAGAGATTAATTACTTAGAAGCAATATAAAACATCAGGAAAAAAAGACATAGAAAACGGTGGTCATAAAATAGGAGAAATGATGACTAGAACTATGAAGGAGACACTGAGGCACAATCATCTTAACATTCTGTTTGAAAGATAATCAAACTAGAACAAAAAATTAAGAAAATAAGAAAAAAGTGAGAAATCTCGAAGGTAAACATCTTCACCGTGATTAGTAAAAAAAAAACTCACGCACTCTAGTAGAACTACAACACTTCTGACATCAACCGTCTCCTGACGCACTCTAGTAGAACTACAACACTTCTGACATCAACCGTCTCCTCATGCACTCTAGTAGACCTATGCACTTCTTACATCAACCGTCATCTCATGCACACTAGTAGAACTACTACACTTCTTACATCAACCGTCTCATTGACGCACTCTGGGGGAATAATTAGCCTACTTATATCACCTGTTTCTTCACCACCTCTATGAAAACTGCTACCTCTTGTACATCAACCATCGTCTCATCCATTCTAGGAGAGCTGCTACTCTCCTTTCAACAAACGTCTCCTGTCCCAGTCAAAGAGAGTGACCACTGTCAGTTCATGAACAGACACTTCTCCCATCCATACATAATTATAAGTCCCTTTGCGTCAACTATTTAATTATAAGAGAACCACTAATCATTTTTACATCAACGGGTGCCTATTCAACTCTTGGAGAACTACTAGTCTTCTTTGAAATTAATAAAACGCTAAAAACGAGTGCATGAGATTTTACAGCACACTCTGCAGGCAGAACAGTTAAAGAAGACCGCAATGTATACGTTGTGACCAAGAGTAGCATGGATATGGAAATAATGGCAGTGACCAGGGCATTCACTGGTTGGAGTATCAAGACTACTGATACTGGTTGGAGTATCAAAGGCTGTCTACTAAGTGATTTGATGAAGATGATTAGAGAATTGGTGGTGACCGGCTTTGTACGTAGACAATGGATAGAGTGCTTGCAGAAGTCAACAATACGTGCAGTCACCTTTGTCTATGTCCTTGGACATGCGTGAGTAGGGGGAAATGAAAGAGCGGACAGGTTGACAAGCCGTGATGTCGCCGAAGACGGTCAACCAATGGCTCGAGCGGACATCATCAATGTCATCTGAGATGAGAGGAGGCCAGAAGACTTCGATAACCTTGAGTCCACGTCACTCCTTCGGATGAGAGAGATGGGAGTTAAGATGGGCACAGCCAGAAACGGAAGTCTTAATATGTGTAAACGAAAACTTATCAACCAACACAGAACTGGAGAGGTCAGTCGCTGGACGCTGCGGAACTTACTGAGGATGGGATCTGAGGACCTATGGGTATGTTCGGAGTGCAATGATGATGAACCACAAATAGCTTAAATGTTGTACTACCACCTTAGATCAACCCTCTTCTATGTCATTTTAGGGGAAATAATACGATCCTTCCATCGTCTAGCTCAAATCTCACTCTAAAAGAACAACTGCTCTTCCTGAATCAATAGTCTCCTTTCTCGCAAGAGAAGAATCAATTTTCTCCTTAAATCAACTGTCTCATTTATCACTCTGGGAAAACTACTAAACTCCTGACGCCAATCTTCTATTTCAACCTCGGAAAACAAATAATCTCAATATATAAACCGTCTCGGATCTCACCCTGGAAGTAGCCTCCCCCTCCCTTCCTCCATCTTTTTATCAACCGTGTCCTATCTCACACATACTAGGAAAAATACGACTTTTCTATCATCAACTATCTTCTCTGTGTCTTTTCCCACGCCAAGAGAATTATTATTCTTACAGCACCCATCGTCTCTTGTTTACATCCCTCGTCTCCTCTGCGACTAGGAGAACTAATACTCTTATTTGATCTACTGTCTCCTACTTTACTCAATGAGAACTTCTACGATCCTTTAGTCAACCGCCTTCTTTCCCAATCTAGGAGAACCAATACTTTCTTTAATCCAGCTGTCTCCATCCAAATGTAATTGAACCGATAATCTCTTTATTTACTTTAACAGTCTTCTTTCCCGTTCTGTAATAAAATGGTGACTGGCGACATTAATTGACACCGATGACAAAGAAAACACAACCAATGTCCTATATTCAGCTGTTTAAAAAAATTCATCTGTTTTACAATTTTTTTTAATAAATCAGTATAGTTTAGATAGAAGTGAAGTTAATATTTAGAGACAAGTGAGAAAATGCATTGGTTTAATGTTTTTGGTGTCAAAATATTCATGAAGACATTGGACATACCCATCAAGCTGACGTTAATGCTGTCCTTGAATCCTTGCCTGACAAACACTTTTATATTTGCAATGTTTGCTAAGACACCAAACAAACTGATAACACCGCAGAGAACAACGTAATTAACCACCTGCATCACGTGATTTATTTCGTCAGATAAACAGATTCTACAAGAAGTATTGACAGAATTACCAATATCAGTTACGGTAGAGATGTCCATTTTGGAAGTACCATATGTGTTGGTTAATTTTATTTAAGCGGTTCTCGCTTTCATATAATAATTAACTTTGTAGTTTTAACGCACCTCTCGCTAATGAAGCGCCGCTAATTGTTCAGGGTCTCATGCCTTCCTTGTTTTATTTAGTTTTTCGTTTTAAAACACAAATAATTATTTATCAATGTAAAACACTTTATGATTTTAAAATATATTGCTTCTTCCTAATATACTGTCGTACTCTGAGGATACAGTGAATTCATTTCTCTAAGATTGTAAACATGAAATTATATGTAAGAGCTTAACTAAAAGGAAGACAGAAGACAATTATAAACGTTTTGTCCACAAGCTGTTGTCAGTGAAACAAAACAACAAATAGCTAACAAGCACGGTTACATAGATTGCTACTTAGAGCAAGTCATAGCAACCTCCTGACAACTTCCTGGTTAGAGCTACTTCAATTCGTTCATATGGACCCCGTGGCTTGCTTGCTCTTACTTAAGTTAAGTAACAATCTATGTAACTGTTATTGCTTGTTATACGGTATCCTTTTTTAGCGATGAAAGCATACAGTAGACAAGTTTATAATTTTGTTGTCTTTCTTTTCGCGGTTACAAAAAGTGTGCTTATTTGTGTATGTTTTATCCAGCTCTACAGATACAATATTATCTATCTGTGTATGACTCCGAAATTATAGTTACTGTTTAATAAATTATTCGCTACCTGGTTAGCCATGATAAATGTGTAATTTTTATTGTGACAATCATCCATAACTTGTAATGTCAACAGTGATTGACAAATATTTCACGCCCAATTGTTCGATAGCTCCACCCATTTGTCCATTTATGCAAATAAGTATAGACTATTAGTTTTTATGAGAAAAATATGCGTATTACATCATGTGATAAATTGTTCTGTTAACAGCAAAACTGTGTTGAAATCTTCCTAATGTCTAGCTACGAGCTGGTATACTATGACAAAACTGATAGTTGTAACAATTTCAGTGATCGATTTTAGCAGTTATGTTAACAAAATACCAGAATTCCCCTTCAATTCATGTTTTTTTAAGCATGATAATAATGGTTGCATTATGCAATTACACAATTTCCGATGTACCAGATAATTTCGTAATATATAAGGTTTATTTAATTGAAATCAGATAATTTATTTCTCAGTTCACTTAGATCTAGTGTAAACAACGTACACGATAAGAGCAAGGCAACTTGGGAGACACTCTGATAGGGAAGACTCTGCACAGACTGATTGTTTGAACAGCTGACCACAGATGACTGCTAGGTCACGTGAAACGAAATGAAGACTAACGACTGGGAATCAGTCAAAAAAAAACTGAATGATATAGTCCGATTCACTGCACCGTGGTCTGGCAATTTTTCGGTATTTACAGTAACTATGAGCATAACAAATCATTAAGATCATATGAGCCAGTGTCTATTCTCATTTGTTCCAATTTGTAAGGTAACACAACGGTTTAGATTCTGAAGAGTATTAATTAACTTTTTTGACATTTTAGAAAGTTATAGTTAGATGTACCAGTTATGAACTTGTAGTTAGTTTATTCCCGCAACTGCGCCACTTCATACATCGCCATGTGATTTGAGTAAGTTTTTATTGTGGTTCTTTTGAAGAATTATTTGAGATAACACAATCAGGCAGCTCAGTCTGCGAAGTACACAATCATCTGGTTCTCTCGTCCAAAGTTACAATCACATCCAGCTCTAGCATGAACCAGCCGTGATGGTCTCAGCCATGGCCGATCAGATCTTACAGATTGCAGCATTAAAACACATATATGTTCTATACAATTAGGTTTTATTTATTAAAAACTCACTAGCAGAGCATCTGTACAAATATTCCCCCTTAACGTGTCTTCGCCACAAAGCGGTAGAGGGGCCTGTGTGCCCATGTCCCTAAGAGCTGTTCTAGTAGTAGCAATGCTATCAAGAATCACCCAAGCTAGACAGGTGAAGATGCTTGGACCCCCTACTCCACCTGTTTGTTGTGCTTCCGGTAATAGACTAACAAGTCTAATATGACCAACTGAGTAAGGAACGAAGAGGGAAAGCAACGTTATACTCACAAATGCCGTTCTGAAGTCGAATGTGTAGGGCCTAAAGGCTCAAATAAACACAACATAACTCATCCACATCCACTGTTTGCCTTTTAAGGACGGATGACGAAAAGGATATCAATTCTGGTGCTAGTCATCGGGTGAACGCCAGAAAGAAAAGAAAGACCGCTTGTCTCTCTATCTCTATAACTATATATCCTTATCTGACTCGGAGGAGGACGTCACACTTTAGCTTGGATGTGAGAGTGAAGAATATTGACAAGGGGGGGCTACTAGTTTTTTTGCGGCCGAAAAAGTGATATAAGACATAATTATTTCCCCTCGACTTTTATTTCGAACGTTTTAAAAGCCAATAATTGTACATTCCTATCATGTGACTTGCGCTCCCCAGCAGTAGGCCCATTATAAAAAAAAAAAAAAAAAAAGAGAAAAAAGAACTGTGCGTAATATTTTCTTTCTACTATTTGTTGTTCGTGAACAGAATGGGATTACAATTACTGGGACTTTGCGAAATGAGATACACCGTATCAGGGGAGATATATTCTGATAAACATAGAATAATATATTCTGGAGGTACTGAACACCAAAGAGGAGTAGGTATCATCTTGGATGCAGAAAGAGCAAGAACAGTGAAAGGCTTTTACCCAATATCTTACAGAGTCCTTTTAGTGAAATTGATTGGAAAGCCAATAGACATAAATCTTATACAAGTTTCTGCACCAACAGCAGACAGTCTAGAGGAAACTATTGATAAGTTTTACGACGAGTTAAATGAGGCACTTCATGAATGCAAACCACATGAAAACACCATAGTTCTAGGGGATTTTAACGCAAAAGTAGGAAAGGAAAGAGTTGAGGAAGTAGTTGGTCATTATGGCATAGGCGAGAGGAATGAAAGAGGTGAGAAACTTATTGACTGGGCAAGAACACACAACATGATGATAGGAAACACCTGGGTTAAGCAACATCCAAGACGTCTGTGGACATGGAAAAGCCCAGGGGACATCGCACGTAATCAAATTGATTATATAATGATACGCAATAGATTTAGAAACAGTCTGGTGTGTGTGAAAACTAGACGAGGGGCAGATTGCAATAGTGATCATGTACCAGTTGTGGGAAAGCTTAGAGTAAAATTAAAAAGAACAAAACGAGCCTCAGTTAACATCAAGTTAAATTTAGATTTACTAAAATCAGACAAGAAGCTGCAAGACAAATATAAAATCACAATTCAGAACCGGTACAATGCAATAGAGATGATACAAAGCATTGATGAACAGTGGGAAATGCTAAAAGAGTCAATGCAACAAACATCAAAAGAGTTCATACCACCAGTGAGGACAAATTCAAGGAATAAATGGATGACAGATGACATTTTGCAGCTAATGGATACAAGAAGAAGAAATAAAGAACATAAAGATGAGTATAACAGATTAAATAAATAAATTGTAATAAATGCAATGAAACAAAAGAAGCATGGCTAAAAGAGAGATGCAAAGAGATCGAATTGCAACAAAAAAGGAGATGCTAAAGCTATATACAAACAAATTGAGAAATTAACAGGAAGAAAAACGCAATCAAAAACTGGATGTTTAAGATGAAAGAAAGGAGAACTATTGATTGATCAAGAAAACAAGGGAACGATGGACAGAATACATTAAGGATCTTTATAATGATGAACGAACGGAAGTAAATATTAAGGATAATGGAGAAGGACCAGAAATACTAAGAGAAGAAGTGGAAGACGCTTTGCGCAATATGAAAGCAGGCAAAGCTCCTGGACCAGATAATATAACTAAAGAAGAGATTGAAGCCATGGGTCATTTTGGAATTGAAATAATAACAAAAATATTGAATGATATCTACAACAGCGGATATATACCAGACGACATGCTCAAATCAATATTCATAGCCCTACCAAAGAAATCGGGTGCGATTGAATGCGATGATCATCGCACAATAAGCCTTATGAGTCACATGACTAAAATATTACTAAGAATCATCATGCGAAGAGTGCGAAACAAAATCAGTCCAGAAATTAGCCATGAACAGTGTGGTTTTGTTAGAGATAAAGGAACAGGCAATGTCATTTATATCATAAGATCTTTGGTAGAAAGAGCCATAGAGGTGAAAACAGATCTATACCTACCTTTCATAGATTACACCAAGGCATTTGATAAAGTAAAGCACCTAGAAATAATCAAAATTTTAGAAAGCATAAACATAGACAGCAAAGATCTAAGAATAATAAAGAACATGCACTAGCAACAAACAGCGGCATTAATAACTGGAAACCAATTGGGAATGTTTCAAGAAATAAAACAGGGTGTTAGACAAGGTTGTGTGCTGTCACCAGATTTGTTTAATATTTATAGTGAGATTATTTTAAGATCCATAAGGGATATGCCTGGAATAACAATTGGAGGACATAATATAAATCATCTAAGGTATGCTGATGATACAGTGTTAATCGCTAAGAGTGAAAATGAGTTACAAGAAATGTTGAACATTATAGTGAAGGAAAGCAAAAATAAAGGACTCAGCCTTAATAGCAAAAAGACAGAGGTAATGGTAACAACAAAGAAAAAGACATCACCTCAGTGCAAAACAAATACAAGTGGAACAATATTAAAACAAGTAAATGAATTTAAATATATGGGAACTTTGTTAACCTCAGATGGAAGATGTACAAAAGAGGTGAGATGCAGAATGGCTCAGGCAAAAGCAGCTTTCCAAAAAATGAGGAAAATACTATGCAATCCATTTTTGACATTAGAAACAAGAAAAGGAGTTCTTAAATGTTACGTAGAGCCAGTCTTAACATATGGAAGCGAGTCATGGACAATAGGACATCAGACAAGAAAATCACTGGAATCTGTAGAAATGTAGTTTTACAGAAGAATGTTGAGAATACCATGGACGGCTAAGAAGAGTAATGAAGAGGTTCTGAGAGATATCAAAGCAAAAAGAGAGCTAATTTCCAATGTTAGCAAGAGACAATCATCATTTTTTTGGCCATGTAATGAGAAGAGAACAACTTGAATATATTGTAACAACTGGAAACATTGAGGGACGAAGAGATAGAGGGAGGCAAAGAGAAAAAATAACAGACAGCTTAAGAGAATGGCTTGGCAGAAGGTCAACAACAGAAATGATAAATAGCTGCCGAGATCGAAAGTTCTGGAGAGACATGATCACCTACGCCACTAGGCCCGGTACTTGATGATGATGATGATTTGTTGTTCGTCCTTAAAGAACATTTGCGCTGACTTTGTTACTCTGTGTTACAATTTGCAGCATATTTTAAGACATGTGCCGATTTTGAAACATTTCTGTCGAACACGGTATTTTTGCACACAGGATATCTTTCATCTTTAATCATTGGAGAGCAGGAGGAATGGTCACTGGACGGTGAGTGTGAAGGGCCGTGATCAGTTCTAGGTCAACGATCTTGTCGAGAACTGTCAGCTTCAAGTCGGTGAACCCCTCCCGCCCTTCATCGTTATCTCAGCCATATCATGCATGTCCCACATGTAAGTGATCTCGCCGATTATTTTTAATCTGACCCAACACCCGACAAAACAGTTCACCTCCAGTTAATATACCTCGTGTACACCTAGGACTAGTAAATGTGTATCTAAATGGAATGTGTGAACGTTGTGTCCTTACTGGACATCAGTTATAGTTTGTTTCATAAGTCGTGCCCAACTTTAAAAATCAATATCTTTTAAACCACTTTTTGTAATTTTTTTCAAAATTTGCATGTATAGTTATAATGATTAGAACCCAACAGGGAATTAATTTAATTAAAAACAAACATTTGGTTATTATTATTGCTTATTTGATTTATATAAATATATAACGACCCATTGATGTAGTCAAAACTTAGTGTTTACAGTATTTAAGTTAAAAATAGCGATTACAAATCCATACACGCTCAAATTTACGATTTTGCATGCTTTCCGCGTGAGTTCTCTGACACAATTAGACACTTGTAGTAAACACGAGACATTGTGTGTTCCATTTCCGTTAATTCAGCGGCGTAACGTGGAACAATAACATTTATCATGAGTCTTAAAATGAAATTCTGCAGTTTACAAAACATCGCAATAAAAATGTATGACTATTTTTGCAAAGAGGCTAAACGAGGAAGATTATTTCATTCTTTAGAAAACCCTGAGAATAGGACAAGACACATTTTGGATTTATCTAAACGGTCATTTAATCGCTGGATTCAAGCACGTGACCGTCAATGTTCCACATATACAAAATCACAAGGAAGAGCAAAAATGTTGGATAATTTCGACAGTGAACTTATTCGAAGTGAAAGTCGCAAAATGTTGGGTATGAATGAAACTGTTAAAATAAGAAAATTAAAAGTATCGCTGAAAAAGAACAACAGTATTGAAATATCAAAGTCTACATTATGGAGGAATGTGAGAGCTGCAGGCTTTACATTCAGAAAGTATTCCAATGGACGAAACATCATCTGTGAGAAGCCACATATAGTAGCCATGAGAAGCAAGTACTTACGTGAAGTAAAAGAGGTGCGCAAGCAAGGTTATGATATTGTGTACTTGGATGAAACATGGATCAATGCTCACCACACTAACCAAAGGGAATGGCAGTCATCAGATGGAAAGATTAAGAGATTAATACCTAGCAGCAAAGGACAGCGCTTGATAATTGCTCATGCAGGTAGTCGACAACATGGACTAATACAGAATGCAGAGCTCATTTTTCTTTCAAAATCCATAGACAATCGGGATTATCACTCTGAGATGAATGGTCACATATTTAGACATTGGATTGAAAATTCTGTTCTCGCAGCACTAGATCGACCATCTTGCCTAATAATGGACAATGCAGCGTACCACAACATTGTTGCACTTGAAGATAAAGTCCCCACGTCATCCAGTACAAAAGATGCTATTAAGATATGGCTCACAAAGGAGCACATACAATTTAATAACATGTACTTAAAACCTGAATTACTATCTCTAGTAAAGCAAAAACAGAGGACAAAGATTTTTCAAATAGATAAGATTATCCAAGAGCACGGTCATATAAGTTTGAGGCTGCCACCTTACCATGCTCATTTAAATCCAATAGAACTAATCTGGGCAAAATTAAAAGGACAAGTGGCAGATGAAAATACAACATTCAAAATATGCGATGTAAAGACTCTTGCTAATCTCGCTTTATTAAATATAGACAAAGATTATTGGGCTAAATGTGAAGACCACGTCTTAAAACAGGAAGAGGAATATTGGAAAAATGATGGTTTGTGGAATGTTCAACCCCAAACAGTTATTAATCTTTTAGACTCGTCTGATTCAGAATGAACGTATATAGCCCACACAATGTTGGCCCCTATATTACCTTAAATTATTTCAACAAACGGTCCTTTTCAGGACCACACAACTATGAAAATTGGACATACAGGTATACCTTGATATTATTATCGTCCGTCCTCGAACTGAGCAGACAATAATTCTCCTGGTGTTTTGTTTTATCCAGTTATTTCCCCATTACGGCCACGCCTTTACCTAGTGAAAATTAATCGTAGACCAGCAACTACGGTAATTTCTATTCTTTAGGGCTTCACAATTTACAATTTTGACAAACATCAAAGAAATATCGCCGCTTTAAGAAAACTGCAGCTGCAAGATATTTGTTAAATATACATTTAAAGGGTCTTTTGCATTCTAATAACATTTGGAAAATTTCAAAAGTATTTAACAAACGGTTAGACAGTAATAGCGTTTTGAAGTTGGGCATATGTTTTGAAACGAGCTATAGTCCCAAAATGACGTGTTGACAGGAATAAGAAATGCGACAATAAAGAATAAGACGATAAGGAATAAGGCAATAAAATGTTGCACGAAAAGCATTACTATCTACTCTTTTGTTCTAGTAGAATCTTCTCACAAAAGCATGTATTTAAAATGTACATAAATAATACAACCAACAACATATTTAAAATAACATTATTTGGTTTCTTGTTATTAAAATACGTTAAACACATACTATGTAGTACCCGCCCTCCCCTTCCCGGTCACTATGTTATAAACATATTTAAAATTCAATAACTGTGTAAACTTAACAAAACTTATCTATTCGGACTAATTCTCTTGGTGTTAGAGAAGCCACAGAATATTGCTTTGAGTGTGACCTTGTACTTTGAACTCATCATAAAATACACGCAAATGTTCACGCTGGAGTTGAATGTCTCCAGGACAAACGCCACCGACCAAGAAATGAAGAAAACGTTCTCTAATCGACCTTTAATATTGAATTCTGGGTTACAGGCCATAAACAGGAAGTTGACTGTGGGCGGGACGTAGCAGAAGATAAAGATGCCGGATATGAGTGTGATCATCTTGACGACTTTCTGGTCCTTAACTGAAGCGGTTCCTGGTTTAGAGTTTGTCTGGGCTACTGTCACGTTGCGCCATTTTGTTTTCTTGTTTAACTTGATTACAAGAATAATTGTACAAACAACGACAGAAAGAAGAAAAACTAACGACAATGCTACACTGTGAATGAAGAAAGTGATAGAATCAACAATTTCTCTGTTTTCGGTAAACGTGAGACCATATATTGACCTGTTCAGATAAATATTGTACATCCAGTCAAGTTTGTTGACAAAGAAAAACGGAGAGAACAACACAATCATAGAGATGAAAATAAAACCAATGATAATCTTGGTCCTGAATGGAGTAATAATGTTCTTGACCTTGAGAGGCATTGAGACACAGAGACATCTTTCCAGAGTGATGAATGCTGTGATGAAACTGGTGATTCTGGAACAAAAATAAAATATAAGAAGCACACTAAGTCTCACATTCAGTGATCATAAATGAAGAAAAAATTGGGTTATTTCTACAGTCAAATAGTTCTTTTCCTTAACAAAGTGCGTAGTCGTCAGTTGTGTAGTTTTTCGCTTGATTACAAAGACTCATGTTTGTAAAATTGTGTTTCCTCTCTAGCATTTACTTGATGGAAACAGTCATTGTTCTGCGACTTCTTATAGTGCGATTTACCAGCAATGGGTCTGCAGAACAGGAACTACAACCACATCTTCTCATCGTGTTGCTGCTTTGTCCTGACGATTGCCCACTTCATCATTGACGTTAAATGGGCGATCATGCATCGTGTTGCGGCTTACAGAGAGCTGTGATGATTGCCCATTTTAGCCCACCATCTGAGTTAAATAAATCATGACTTCATACCGGGATGCCTTTCCTTCTGGATCAATATTCACTATTATATATAGGCAAGTAGTTAGTTTTAAGTCGCTAACAGCACACAGCTGAGTTACATAAATCATGACTTCATACCGGGATGCCTTTCCTTCTGGATCAATATTCACTATTATATATAGGCAAGTAGTTAGTTTTAAGTCGCTAACAGCACACAGCTGAGTTACATAAATCATGACTTCATACCGGGATGCCTTTCCTTCTGGGTCAATATTCACTATTATATATAGGCAAGTAGTTAGTTTTAAGTCGCTAACAGCACACAGCTGAGTTACATAAATCATGACTTCATACCGGGATGCCTTTCCTTCTGGGTCAATATTCACTATTATATATAGTCAAGTAGTTAGTTTTAAATCGCTAACAGCACACAGCTGAGTTACATAAATCATGACTTCATACCGGGATGCCTTTCCTTCTGGATCAATATTCACTATTATATATAGGCAAGTAGTTAGTTTTAAGTCGCTAACAGCACACAGCTGTTGCACAAGGTCATATCTTAGCAACCCTTTGTGTCCTCATACCTTGGGCATGTGACAGTTCTGCTTTTTCTATATTGCTATATTTTGAGTAGATTATTTTCACAACAGAACGTATACTCGTATTAGATATTAACGAACATTTAATACTTTTTTTTTATTTTACACAGTGCATCCAGAATTAGTTAGCACAACATGCATTTATTTTCGCTATGTGTTTCAAATTGCATATGCATAAATATAGTAATTTATATTACGCAAATAGAAGAACGAGAAATAATGCACTGCTTAGTTTTCTAAGTAATTATCTTGATCAAGTACCAGGCCTGCTGGCGTAGATGATCATACCTCTCCACAACTTACGATCACGACAGTTATTTATCATTTCTGTTGTTGACCTTTTGGTAAGCCATTCTCTTAAGCAGTCTGGTATCTCTTTGCTTCCCTCATTCCCTTCATCAGTCAATTTTCCCAATTGTTACAATATATTCCAGCTGCTCTCTTCTCATTACATGACCAAAAAAAATGATGATTGTTTCTTCCTAATATTGGAAATTAGCTCTTTTTTTTGCTTTTGTCTCTTTCAGAACGTTTTCATTACTCTTCTTAGCTGTCCATGGTATTCTCAACATTCTTCTGTAAAACAACATTTCTAGAGACTCCAGTTATTGTCTTGTCTGTTGTCCTATTGCCCATGATTCACACCCATATGTTAAGACTGGCTATACATATCATTTAAGAACTCTTTTTTTTTTGTTTCTAATGTCAAAAATGGTTTGCATAGTATCTTCCTCGTTTTTGGAAAGTTGTTTTTGCCTGAGCCATTCTGCATTTCACCTCTCTTGTACATCTTCCGTCTGAGGTTAACAAAATTCCCAAATATTTAAATTAATTTCCTGTTTAATATTGTTCTACTTGTCTTTATTTTGCACTTATGCGATGTCTTTTTCTTTGTTGTCACCATTACTTCTATTTTTTGCTAACAAACATGAGTCCTTTATTTTTGCTTTCTTTCACTATAGTGTCTAACATTTCTTGTAACTCATTTTCATTCTTAGGGAGCCGCGATAGCTCAGTGGTTAGCGAACTGGGCTACAAAGGACAAGAGGTAGGGTTCGATCCCAACCGACGGCTCCGGGTTCACCCAGCCTTTAAAGGGTACTGGATTTTTTCTTGGAAAGTAAAGCGGCACGGGTATAATACCGACCACATTACCCCAAAAATCATGTGCCGAAGGTCTGTAAAATTTATGATCACT
Source organism: Megaustenia siamemsis (assembly GCA_032433765.1). Classification (NCBI taxonomy): domain Eukaryota; kingdom Metazoa; phylum Mollusca; class Gastropoda; order Stylommatophora; family Ariophantidae; genus Megaustenia; species Megaustenia siamemsis. The sequence goes on from JAVIAB010000073.1 coordinate 11,168,378, forward strand.
AACACCATATTACCTTTACGCCACTTGGCGTGACTGGGGTACTTTACTTTTATTTTCATTTTCACTCTTAGTCATTAAGACTGTATCATCAGCATACCTTAGATTATTTATATTATGAACTCCAATTGTTATTCCAGGCATGCCCCTTAAGGATCTTAAAATAATCACACTATATATGTTAAATAAATCTGGTGACAGCACACAACCTTGCCTAACACCCTGTACATAATTATAGATCAGTAAAAATATTATTCAAATCTAAAGTTGTATTTATTTGTTAAAATTCTACAAAATCACATATTTATAATTCTTTCTTGCTTTATATTGTATATATGTTTTATATTATGTATATTATGTATATTGTGTATACATGCAAACATTAATAAGAATCATCATGAGACGTGTAAGAATCAAAATAAAACCAGAAATAAGTGAGGGACAATGTGGATTCTTATCGACTACAACAGTCTATTCTTATCCATATGCTTGGATACATGTACATATGGATTGTGAAGCCACAAAGGCAACTGTCAAATCTGGATGGTGGATTTGGATACATTATCCACATGGAACATCAGAACTATATGGCCCATGTGGTGAAGTGTGCAACAATTACGAAGCAGAAATAACAGCCTTAGAAACACCATTATACCATCAGAACACTATTTTTGATACCATACCACCAAAGAAAAGAAATATAGTCATATTTACAGATTCCATATCAGGTAATTGATTCCATATCAGGCGCTAGAAAGTAACACAAAACACAAAAGAAATCACATAGCTCGCAATAGACATGGATAGCTTCATTAATAATACAAATGACATAAGACTAGTGTTGCAATGGATCCGAGGACACTCCAACACACCAGGAATGGATTTGGGAAATACAATTGTGTCCTGGCAGACATAATTTAACACCGACATCTCGTTAAACACAGCCAAACAGATAACAAACACAAACAGTAGAAAAGACTGGTTGAATGAGTCGACCATGGGACACACAGGGAGAGATCTTTTAAATAGATGTCAAGGCCAAACCCCCTATGGCAACATTAACAATAGAAAACAAAGAGACCAAACCGCCATCTTCAGACTGAGAACCACTGAAGAACCACATCCGAACGAAACCAAACTCCAGCATGTCCACTCTGTGAACACCCACATGGAACAGTAGAACATCACTATTTTGACTGTCCAAAGCTCACTGACAGAGGAACATTACTTCCTCAAAGACCTGATCAATGGAACACTTTGTACGGAACTACAAGGAAACTCAAACATTCCTGCAAATATCATCATTACATGGTTGGAAGGGAGCTCACATGCTTACAGATCCATGCCAACAACACGGACATAGGGAGTGCTGGTGGCGGTATCGCAAACCTCCCGGGCTCCTGAAGAACGCTGATTTAAATCCCGGTTGGGTCGAACGTTTTTTTGTTGTTGAAATGAAAACTCAGACCTGAACACATCGTGGCGACTACACTGGGATATCGGCCTTTTTTATCCAGTCCCATAACTCCTCCAGACAGAACTGGACTATCGGCCTTTTTTATCCAGTCCCATAACTCCTCCAGACAGAACTGGACTATCGGCCTTTTTTATCCAGTCCCATATTTCCTCCAGACAGAACTGGACTATCGGCATTTTTTCTCCAGTCCCATATTTCCTCCCGACAGAACTAGACTATCGGCCTTTTTTCTCCAGTCCCATAACTCCTCCCGACAGAACTGGACTATCGACCTTTTTTCTCCAGTCCCATAACTCCTCCCGACAGACCTTATAAATGAGGATAAAACAGAAACTATTATTTTCTTCTTATTATATACTTAATCTCGCATAACAAGTTTGTGCGCAATAAGAAGAACCTATGGCGCATGAGGACTTCAAATACATGTCTAGAGACAAATATAGACAATTACATATAATATTAGCACATTTTAATCGAATGTCTAATTATTCCACCAACGTACCTGTTAAAACAAACATGGGTCCAACCCCAAGTGAAATAGGTGAAGTCCTGGAGGTTAACGGCCAAGTCCAAACTGAGAAGCAGGGGGTTGTAGCATATGCTATGCCATAACATGGCGATGGAACAAACAAGATCAGATATAGCTAGACCTGAAGGCAAAGGAAATACTAAGATCACAAATCTGTCATTCTTCTTTCAATCAACCTTTTATTTATACCTTTTACCAAACAAATCAGCAGCAGAGGCGAAAAAAGGAGCAAAAGACCGGAAATTATATATCCCCTCGACGCTGAAACGCAAATGTGGAATGAAAGTAGAAGAAAAACCTTTTCTTTAAACTCTTTCATCTGGATGTTACTAACGTTGTTTTTGAAGAGTGACACACATATACCTACATATATTGTTTTGTGTTTATTTCAGTGTGTACTTTGTATAAAACAATAACAGGGCTCCAGCACAATCACCGTTGTTTGTATATGGGGTAAAGGCATTAAGATGCATAGACATATGAAGCTATTGTAAAGCTGATGATAATAATGAAACACTTAAAAAATGGAAAAAAAGGTATGTTACCAGCTTTACGCAGGTGAGAAACAAAACAAAAATAGAACAACCATTCGGCCAAGAAGTCCTTCAGTTGTTTTTTGTTTGTTTTGTTTTTAAATTGTTGGGTTTAAAATAAAAGTGTTACACAGAGACTGTCTAGCAATGGTTCTAGTTCGTTCTCTATAGTCCAGTTCTAAACTTGGTTTGATGGACCTACATTTTCCACACTCTCCGAACCTGACTACAGTTAATTGTCCCAGTATCTCTTCTCCGAATCTGGCACAATTGAAATGTCCCAATCACTGCGAACCTGAGTGAAGTTAATTGTCCCAGTCTCTCTGAACCTGACTAAATTGAATTGTCCCAGTCTCTCTGAACCTGACTAAATTAAATTGCCCCAGTCTCTCTGAACCTGACTAAATTGATTATTTTGTCCCAGTCTCTCTGAACCTGACTAAATTAAATTGTCCCAGTCTTTCTGAACCTGACTAAATTGAATTGTCCCAGTCTCTCTGAACCTGACTAAATTGAATTGTCCCAGTCTCTCTGAACCTGACTAAATTGAATTGTCCCAGTCTCTCTAATCCTGACTAAATTGAATTGTCCCAGTCTCTCTGAACCTGACTAAATTAAATTGTCACAGTCTCTCTAAACCTGACTAAATTGAATTGTCCCAGTCTCTCTGAGCCTGACTAAATTAAATTGTCCCAGTCTCTCTGAACCTGACTAAATTGAATTGTCCCACTCTCTCTAAACCTGACTAAATTAAATTGTCCCAGTCTCTCTGAACATGAATAAAGTCAATTGTCCCTGTCTCCCCGAACATGACTAAAGTGAATTACTACGCACTTGAGTTTTCATGACGTCAGCTTCCTTACTTCCAAACGATAAAAGATTGTTAATAAACACCATACAAAAACACACATAATCAACTCTAGCATCACTATAAAGAACATTACACTGTCATGTCCCGTAGATTGATCTTCAACTTTTCCTTGTTTTAATTTCTCAAACTTAATCTGTACCATTTCAACTAGACATTCCTTGATGATGTCTCTTCGACCAGGTTTTAAATGATAGCATTAACCACCTGCTAATTGTGGTAATAGTTCATTGAGTTTATAAAGTCGTTGTGCAATGAAAATAGTTGTTAATTTACAGGAAATTGTAACGTAAATTTATATTATTCATCAAAACACTACTGCTTTTGGCTGACTATTGTTGGGTAAAAGGGCCTTCCAGATTGGTATGCATTGAGTTATTTGCGTGTCATTATCACACTGCGACCATGCCGATAGCTGCTCCGATCCCATCCTCATGAAGTCTTGCAGTGTCCAGCGACAGACGACCCCATTTTTGTGTTGGTTGATAACTCTTCTTACACGCCCACAAAGTTTCTCGTTTCTGGCTGTGTCCATCTTAACTGCCATATCTTTCATCCAAAGCAGTGACGTGGACTCATGGTTGTCGAAGTCATGTGCCCTTCCCACATATTCCTAAATACATCTACCACACTGCTCGTAGCCCAAAACTTGTTGATCAAATTCCTAACCGCATTGCGGTGAGGGACCTTGTGAGTCGTGACATTTCAGATCAAATTGTCGAATTATTTCTGCAGTAGATTTGCCACCATTGCGGAAGACCAGAGATACCGATTTCAATATTTAACACAATTTCATCTCAGCAATGAAACCGTGAATATAAAAGCTGGTTGTGTTATGCTGCAGACGGGATTGTGGACACAACATATCATGATGTAATTTCATTAGTAGGTGACACAATTTCAAAAAATTATTCTAGTCATTGCAGTGACATTATAAACACCCTATATATAAGACATTATAGACACCCTATATATGATACATTATAAACACCCTAGATATGAGACATTATAAATACCCTATATATGAGACATTATAGACACCCTATATATGAGACATTATAGACACCCTATATATGAGACATTATAAACACCCTACATATGAGACATTATAGACACCCTATATATGAGACATTATAGACACCCTATATATGAGACATTATAGATACCCGGTAGAAAACTCGCTCTAATTTGAAAGTTTGCACCGATGTTGCTCACGCCACCGTTCCTCACACCCACCCCAAAAGAGACAATTTACAGCGTGATCCTGAATGACACCAAACGAAATAATACTCACCAGTCATTGACATATGTAACTGTTTCACTGAGCACATAGCCTTGCATTATCTCATTATGCTATATACAACAGAAGTAACGAGGAACATATTTATAATCAGAATTTAGTTTAATGTTAGAGGCTAGAAAATAAATATCATTTATAAAGTCATCATTCCTGTTCAATTATTAATGACGATATTGGGCATACCCATCAAGCTGATGTTAATGCTGTCCTTGAATCCTTGCCAGCCAAACACTCCTATGTTCGCGATGTTTGTCAAGACACCACAAAAGCTGATAACACCGCAGAGAGCAACGTAATTAACCACTTGCATCACTTGATTTATTTCGTCAACTAAAGAGATTCCAGATGTGGTGACTATAGAGACATTTTTGATGTTCAGAGAGTCAACAAAACCAGTTATGTTAGTGTTATCCATTACAGTGCAACCGAACTTTGTAATGTCGTGTGTGATGATTAATTGTATCGTATTTTTCTTAAATTGTGACCACTAAAATCTTGACATGTCTACATGCATCTTTGTCTGGGGAGTTTGTTATTCAGTATGCTGTAGCTTCTTTGTTTGATTCTGTAACTGGTTTCTGTAAAATGAAGAATTATATTTCAATGCAAATGTGTCTGTCCTGCCAGGAACAGTCTTCAACTTTCTGACATTCTCTAACTGTGAAGATACTACTCATCGATTTACAGTGAATACCATACATTACTCATTGAATGCTTGGTCGCAGAAAAGTATAGGTTTGTTTCAGTTTCACTTGACATTCAGCTGTACGTTATGACATCTAATGATGACAGTCATCAAATCAATGCTTAAATCTGTTAGATTTTAATTATATTCTATCTGGAAACTTTTGACTATTGTTTAATCCATTATTAATATTATGCAACCAAACATACATTATTACCTAAAGGTAAAGGTAAAGTACGAGACTTGAACCGGCGTCTTAGCACGCGAGTTTACACCCATATACATTATTATTGATTAATGTATTATTATACATTATTACCTATTGGAGATAAAAGGGGGTGTGGGTGGAGGGGAAGAGTGTACTTTTTAAGAGAGAAACTTGATGTAAACCAAATAGTAGACAGTGTTTAAGTCCCTGTACGCTCATCAACGCTACAGCGTGCTAACTTCTAATCTATGATAAAAGAGAGTACTGGAACAACCTCGGCAATACATAAGCCATTAAAGGTATCATCATCATCAAGTACTGGACCTGCTGGCGTAGGTGATCATGTCTCTCCACAACTTTCGATCTCGACAGCTATTTATCATTTCTATTGTTGACCTTCTGCCAAGCTATTCTCTTAAACTGTCTGTTATTTTTTCTCTTTGCTTCCCTCTATCTCTTCGTCTCTCAAGTTTTCCAGTCGTTACAATATATTCCAGTTGTTCCCTTCTCATTACATGGCCAAAAAATGATGATTGGTTCTTCCTAATATTGGAAATTAGCTCTCTTTTTGCTGTGATCTCTCTTAGAACATCTACATTACTCTTCTTAGCTGTCCATGGCATTCTCAACATTCTTCTGTAAAACCACGTTTCTACAGACTCCAGTGATTTTTATCATGTATCAAACGCAATTAATAAGTTTACTTGATCTTTAGATGAGATCAATTCTAGTTACCGAATTTAAAACTTTAAACCTCAAAAAAATCACATTCGAGAAAATATAGGTAGAATTACAGTAGAGATGAACAAAAATAGTTATCGTTATAGCCTACCTCACTAGGGAAGATAACTCACTGATATGAAATAGGTTGCAATAAGTGTTGAAGAAAAAAATAGGACGTAAACATAAATAAATTGTGATAATCATCTCAAATGAATCAAATATTCAATTATAGTGTAAATCTGATAGCTAATGAGTATCACAAATAGAAGATTCGTAAAGTGTTTTATGTCCATGCATTGTGTTTTATTTAAATATTTATTTGTTGTAACTGGGTGCTGGTTATTCCAAATTAATTGATGTGTTATAAACAACGTGGCAAATATTTATTTTAATGTTAAAGCAATATTTTTGCAGGGACAAATATTTTAGAATTTCTTATCTTTCTTTGCATGGTAGAAAATACAAGCTTTTATTTGAACTGTTCCTTTTTTTTCCTGGTTTCCTTTGGTATGGCTCAGAATTTTTTTTTTTATTTTTTGTTTCTCATTTTTTGATGGCTCCCGATTGCAGACTTGTCCTATCGGAGACGAACGATAAATAAGTCTCCCTATGTTGAAGTCGCAACTTAAGATATCAAGTGAACGCTCAAAAGAACAAAGGGCTGGTTGTTCAGACCATTGTCCAACCTAAATTGCAAAATACAATCTTACTATACCATCAATGAAGTAGTGTTATCGTAAGTGAACATTATTTGTAAAACTGTATATTAACTTGCAGTTTTTAAAACTTAGACTGGTCAATCGACTACATTCTTTCACGACTATTGATTTCACCAACGTTCAATTCCATCTTCTTCTCCTGCAAATGCTCAATGATAAGTTGTCTTAGAAGTTTATATTTAAAAAGGCATTAAGTGTGTGCATTATGATGTGTTTTGGTTTGCATTAGAATGGAGTATCTTCTCCCTACCGACCAATACATCTGACTTCAGCCAAGAACAAAGACGTATCATATTTAGAAAGTCTCAAAATAAAGTTTTAATGGAATAAAGGAAGTCACTTTAATGGAATCACTATATAAGCAAGCTATGTTGATGTTTGATACTTCACTGACTTTTGAGGTTTAATTTAACATATCAGGAGTGTCATTGTTTCAGAGCAGGATGTAAATTATGGTAAATAAGCTACAGTTTGGGTGTCCGGTTAGAGCAATCGATAGGCGGTTGGCTTACCAAGGCAACAGCCGGGGTTCGTACCCTGGCGAGGACACCTGGGTTTTACTAATTCCCTAAAAAATTAGTGGGAGCCGTGATAGCTCAGTGGTTAGTGAACTGGACTATTACGGACAAGGGGTAGGGTTCGATCCCAACCGACGGCTCCGGGTTCACCCAGCCTTAAATGGGTACCGGATTTTTTCTGGGAAAGTAAAGCAGCACGGGCGTAATACCGACCACATTACCCCAAAAATCATGTGCTGAAGGTCTGTAAAATATAGGGTCACTAACACCATATTTCCCTATACGCCACTTGGCGTGACGGGGGGTACTTTACTTTTTAAGCTACAGTTTGAGTCTCACGAAACAAGGGGACACCACCTTGTTTGTTCTTATCGTAACCTAGATAGGCATCTTCTGGTGTTACCTTTGTAAAACAGGGTGTCTCAAAGTTTCATTTCGCTTTGCCTGTTCAGGGCCTCACCAAGGTCAAGCCAACCTACATGAAGATTGACTCAATACAGCGATATTTAAGCTCAAGTACGTCATAGCAGCACTAAACAAGTTTTCTTCTTCACTGCCCTAGCAGAGTGCCTTGTTCTTTGTTTTACACTTTAGGAGTCAGTATTTCCATCATTAGTTCGCAGCTAGTGTTACTGTTTCTTTAGACCTGATGGTTTTCATTGGCAATTCGAGAGGATATAAAATATGAATTTTGCAGAACAAACACACAGCGTCGCAAGTAGCACAATTTTTATATAAGTGACGTCACAATCACGTTTTTTTTTTTAAATTTAGGAATCGTACCATGTTGGAATCGCATGGGCATGGAAATTTCAATTTGTTTACAATCCCCTTTGGTAATCTTACAATTATAATTCATGGCAGTCAAATATGGACTACTAAATTCCAGGACGTTTTCATTTTAGATGCGAAAAAATTATAATAAGGATTAACCAATGTTTATTTGTTTACACTAATTAGTTTTGCTTTGTTTATTCTTATTAATTTTGTTATGCCCAATATTACTTTTAGGATTTCAAGAAGTTTAGCTGAGTTTAGTCCACGGATTATTTTTCTTGCACATCGGACAGTTCACATTACCTTTCAAGCAACTTCACTACTGTGCTGGTAACGATCCAATGACCGCCATCGCAGTTACATCCTAGATCTGGTGACGGTTTTAACTCTGACGCACACACTCTACAGCATCAGTGAAGGTCTTGACGACAGAGAGGAGGAATAGTTGGGTTGATTTTTATTTCTTAACAATTTCCACGGACAGCGGCAATTGTTGGCATCTCTTTTCGACTTGTACCCAGCCAATGACCTCTTAACATGCGCAGAGTGTACATTTGACGTCCTGGTTTTCACAATTACAGGGATATGAAACAACCACGAAGAAATCACGGTTTCATATAAAGAAATTTTAATATTCTGCAGCGGAACCTTGTCGACCGGGCGACTTCAGAATTCAAGATCACTCAACTCATCAGAGTTTGATGAAGTGCAGTCAAGTAAGACTCAAAGGAATATGTAAAAAAATAAACAAAAGTGTGCCAGGCCTTTAGGCACATGACGGTGTTAGTGTCCTTATTTCTTAGTAACCAAACAGGATTGCGTTTTATGAGTTGTGTGGTTGTTATATCTTCATGCTGCCCTCCATTCCAATCAAATTCCCTACGCGCTTGAGGTGGGTTAACCTACTTATAAAGAACATGGGCAGTACATGACATCTTGTCCCTTAGTTGTCCAGTTCATAACCACTGAGCTATTTTAGAAATAAGTTTAGGTTCAAACATTTATTGTTGTTATGCTCAGTAATATTGATTTACTGTTGATAACAGTCACAGGCATGACTTTCTGTTGATGTATGTATCTGATTTACCTCTATGACAACGGTTCATGTACTTTCACAGGGTCAACGCACCAAGATGTATAGAAATACGGTGCTGTTGTAAAGCTGATGATAATAATGATTTTATTTTTAAAGGGGAAAAAGTGGTATGGTAACAGCTTTACGGTAGGTGAGAAACAAAACAAAGGTGGTATGGTAACAATTTTTACGGTAGGTGAGAAACAAAACAAAAGTGGTATGGTACAGCTTTAAGGTAGGTGAGAAACAAAACAAAAGTGGTATGGTAACAGCTTTACGGTAGGTGAGAAACAAAACAAAAGTGGTATGGTAACAGCTTTACGTTAGGTGAGAAACAAAACAAAAGTGGTCTGATAACAGCTATACGGTAGGTGAGAAACAAAACAAAAGCAGAACGACGTTTCAGTCATGTAGACCTTCAGCTGGAACAATTTGACTTTATGGACATGCGTGCACGTGACGACAATATATCATATATAGAGGTAGCGGCAGAGCTCACCAACTGTATCAAAACAATGCTATTTAAATTATCTGTAAGATGTTTGTAGTGTTTTGCCATGTAAACTCCTGATCTCACGTTTATCTAGATGGAATGCCTGTTGCACCTTATACGTTGCCATAGCAGAGCCCCGTCTCGCCAAGTGGCATACAGGGAATATGGCGTTAGTGACCATAATTTTAATAGACCTTCGGCACCTGATTTTCGAGGTAATGTGGTCGGTATTACGCCAGTGCCACTTTACTTTCCTTGAAAAAATCCGGTAGCCATTTAAGGCGGGGTGAACTAGGAAGGAACATCTATCAGGATCGAACACGACCTTTAGTCCTTTATAGTCCAGTCCACTAACGACTGAGCTATCGCGACTCCTGTTTGACCGCCTTGGTGTAATTTTATTTAGCTTGCTCACGGCAACTTTGTAGTTTTATCAAACAAATATATCATTAAGTAGCCTTGCATTTATCAAATAAATATATCATTGACTAGCATTGCATTTATCAAATAAATATACCATTAACCAGCCTTGCAGTTCTCAAACAAATATATCATTAACTAGCCTTGCATTTATCAAACAAATATATCATTAACTAGCATTTCATTTATCAAACAAATATATCATTAACTAGCCTTGCATTTATCAAACAAATATATTATTAACGAGGCTTGCATTTATCAAACAAATATATCATTAACTAGCCTTGCATTTATCAAACAAATATATCATTAACTAGCCTTGCATTTATCAAACAAATATATCATTAACTAGCCTTGCATTTATCAAACAAATATATCATTAACTAGCCTTGCATTTATCAAATAAATATATCATTAACTAGCCTTGCATTTATCAAACAAATATATCATTAACTAGCCTTGCATTTATCAAACAAATATATCATTAACTAGCCTTGCAGTTCTCAAACAAATATATCATTAACTAGCCTTGCATTTATGAAACAAATATATCATTAACTAGCCTTGCATTTATCAAACAAATATATCATTAACTAGGCTTGCATTTATCAAACAAATATATCATTAACTAGCCTTGCATTTATCAAACAAATATATCATTAACTAGCCTTGCATTTATCAAACAAATATATCATTAACTAGCCTTGCATTTATCAAACAAATATATCATTAACTAGCCTTGCATTTATCAAACAAATATATCATTAACTAGCCTTGCATTTATCAAACAAATATATCATTAACTAGCCTTGCATTTATCAAACAAATATATCATTAACTAGCCTTGCATTTATCAAACAAATGAATCATTAACTGCCCTTCCATTTATCAAACAAATATTATTGGTTATTGGAAGGCCTCGGTATCACAGCAAACGAATTAAAATCCATAATTGCTCAACCGCCAGCGCCAGTGGAATCATCCGAAATGCTAACTCATCTCCCAAACAAAGAAAGGTAACTGTAGTCCCCATCGTAGCAGTCTCAGCACACGCCAAAAGACATAAGGCGAAACCGCGTAGAAAGTGAGCACAGCCAACTTTTCCCTGTCATACGATATCATCATTCATCGTAAACAAGCGGGATATCGAAGCAGGATCAAAACGGATGAGACACACAGCTCACGGTGTGCACAGAGCACTTAACTCAGTAGCTCCTGCAACAAGCCGGTCTTGGAATATGAGGAAACTGCAAGAAGGAACACTTATCAGACATAGCCTTCAATGGTTCCTGCCGCCTATCCACCATATACCATGGGAGTTCACGTCCTCCCGAAAATGATGATCGTCATAGCACTTGATGATGTTAGGCCATCATTGATGACTCCAATTCCAAACATATAGACACACAGTGGTGGTAAGTTATCATTTCCAATCCAACAGAAGCCACATGACCTGTAGTTAGTAAAACCACAGAGAGAATATGATTTTGTGACCTTCACTGATTCACTCTTAGATGTGAATGTGTAGTTTACACAAGAGGAGAAGTTTTCAACCACAGTGATCCCATTTAAGGCAATTCTGGGATAGCAAGGTAAGTCTCCTTTATAGCAGCAGAACTTGATGTTCTCCGCTCCCTTCTTGTAACTGCCGCCACATGATTCTGATGCCTCATTAACTTGGACATCATTCAAGAACAATGTCAGATTAACATTCCATAGATCTGGCTCTGCTGATGAAATGCTTACTGCAACCGTTGTATCAATCATGCTGGAGGCTCATGGTCTGTGGTCATTAATATCACAGACGGCACATGATGTTGTTATATTCAGTATTTCTTCCTGGGGTGTAAATATGTGGCACACACATGGTGAGTGGTTTGAACAACACGATACATGGTATTGCAGCGAGTTGACAGATTTTTGAAAATGTTTTCAAGGGTTTGAACATAAATGTTTGTTCACAGTTCGTTAACCTTCGCTGTAGATAAAGTCGTTAATTCGCTTCGGACGTTTGTGATCTTGGTAGCTAAGGACCTAACTTGTGCAAACGGATGGCATTGGCAAGGATCATTTTGAATCTATGAAGTGGGCTCATTTTGTGTTTAACTCAAAAGCATATGTGCTTTTTAAACAAAGACTTTTTTTTTTTTTTTTTGGGGGGGGGGGGGGGGACTCTATGAAGATATCCCCGATGAAAGAATAAATTGTACTATTAGTCCCATAAATGATTCGCTTCCAGAGGTTTATGATGTAAACAAAGCAGTTTTGTCATTGCAAGTGAATAATGTCCACACCTATAATTGGTCAGGATTGTGTAGCAGCAGCAGCTTTATAGCGAACACAGAAAACATCACAGGATTGTGCTGTTCTGAAACAGCTATGCCATGCTACCCTAGAATTGCCTTTAATGGGATTACTGTGACCACAAACAAATATATCATTAACTAGCCTTGCATTTCTAGTAATAATATTAGTTGCTAGCTACATAGTTGGCTGTCCCATACAGGAGCAGTTATTAATTATAGCCTTTATGTCCTATGTGTGAATAATAACCTACATACTTATAAAATTAATAAAAGCAAGTACCCTTAAGTAGTTATAAATCAGATGTTATGAGCAAAAATATACTCATTATATTGCTTGATAAACTAATATGGAAACACTGAAAATACAAAATTATTGTGGATGGAAATCTCGTGATGACGTAGTTATAGAATATATAATTCTATAATGTCATTGGCAGATGGTACAATAGCAGCAGTGTGTCAACAACTTTATTTTAACCTCAGGATTAATTAATCCAACGACTGTTTTAAGTACTGCTATTCGAAAACAGCTATATTAAACATCATCAGGTCGTAATTTCTTTGCATTCATCGCGGCCCGTCTGAAAGAATCTCTATCTCTTGCAAGAACACCCATTTCTTCAGTTGTCCTGTTTATTGTCTATTTCTTGAAACCAAATTCTTCTTAATCTTTCCCACATGCGTCGTCCAGGAACAACGCCTTCCATTGTTATTCCTTCTGACCGCTGTTTTAACGTGACCGTAGTATTTTAATTTTGTCTGGAGAATGGTGCTCATAAGCCAGTTCTGCTCAAAGTTTAAAACTCTTCAACCCCGCAATCAATTTAGTAAACAAAAAAAAAAAGTTAATAGTCCCCGTCACGCCAAGTGGTGTATAGGGAATATAATGTTTGTGACCATTCATTTTACAGACCTTCGGCACATAATTAGTTTATTACTTTGGTTATATTTTTTACTTCTTGAAATTACAAAGTACCTAATGTTATCAAATTCAAAGTTTACACAAATGTTACTAATTGAAACTTGTTAAAGAGTAAAATAACATAAAATGAGAATGTAACTGAATAGGATTGGCAAAGTAATTTAGGCTAATGGAATGTAATGCTTTTTGCACACAGCTTTTCAATCGTCAAGGGGTTGGTCTGGACTTTATGAGTTTTAAGTCTTTTAATATGTCTTCGCTGTTCTTTTTTCATTATTCAAGATATCTCAATGATTTTTCTGCAGCTTTTTATTTCGAATGAATCCATTGTCTTCCTTGCTGATTGCGATATTGTCCATAATTCACGACTGTATGTTGCTATCGGGAAAATATATGTCCTTAGTAATAATGTCAATTATGTCTTTCAATTCTTTTGCAACTTTTTGACTGTGCCATCAGCCAATCAGAGCTCTGAAAATATGTTGTCATTTATTGTGAAAGGTTCGAACTTCACAAATCTGTCATCGTTTCTCACATTTCTTCATGATGCTGCTCTCAGCATAGATGTTAAACAAGTATGGAGAGAAGACCTGCCTCGCCCCTTTGTGTACTTCAAAACAACGTGTTGTTTCCCCGCTATTCTAATAACTGCTTACTGATTTTGATATAGTGATTAGGTTAAAGTATGTATGTTGGAAAGCCCATATGTAGCATTGATTTCAGGAATAATTGGCTTAGCGACTGTTTCAAGTTCTGTTTTCCACAACAATTATGTTGCTACTTCTTTCGTTTTTAACGTGTAAGCCATTCAGCAAAACTGTATTTACAGTTCTATTTTTAATTCTGGGACATTATTTTAATCAAGGTATCACTTATCGATTCTGCCTGCCGTTAGGGAGGTCTCCATTTTTCGCGGACATATCTTTTCAGTGAGCCAAGTTTAGCGCTCTTTCTCCTCTGATGTCACTTCATCCACTGACGTACATTCTATTTTGTCACCGGAGTTGACTTGAGGTTGTACCTCGAAACGTGGTGTTAACATCAAGTTAAGATCGAGCAGACGCGAAATAACTTCAGTATAAATAACATTATGTTGGTCAGTTTATCTTTCAAGAATATTTTGTTCCTGGCTTGAGGCTCTGAAAGTCTCTCCCATGGCCTGTCTGTCAGACATGACACAATGCAACAGTATAACTTAATGAATGATGTTATTCTTAAGTTCAGTTTGATGCATTAAAATCTGACCAGTAACGCATCCGTACAATTTATTTGGCAAAGGCCGTGCAACAGAGTTCCTGCAAGTTTGAGTGGGGGCGGTGGGGGGGGGGGGGGTGTGCCGGGAGTCGGAATTCGATGTGAAGGTTCTCAATTTTCCCAGGAGGCGACCGCAGCACCACTGGGATTGGCCAGGAATGGTGGTCCCTACACGACATAACATAAACACCTATCTCCTGTATCCACTCCCATTGACACATTCCAAAATCTATTTATTGTATGTAGACTAAATTGACATTTTATTGCAAAAATATTTAAAATACTGAAGACCATTTCTAAACGATTTACACATGGATGGAAGTAACAATTCGTCGCTGTCAGATCTTTGAATCTTATGCATTTCGTTATTTGACTTTCAGTGAGAAATGAGATGTAGTTTTCAAACTTTTTTTTTTCTCTGTTTGAATTTGTTTTCTTTTTAAATGCTTCTTGCACTAAATCTGTCTTATTTAAGGTAATACAAGTCACAGGCAAACGCATTAGGCATCAACTTAAAGGGAAAATGATACACTTTCATATTCAGTAAAAATGTTTTGAAAAATGAAATGAAAGATACAAAAAAATAACCAATGATTTTAGAAAAAGAATGTAATATTTTTCTTCACACCTGGCAGGTGAAAATATATTTATATTTTCAGACAACACAAAAGAACATCAAAGGGGGGTAGGCATACTAATAAAACGAGAAATACAAAAATATATAAATACCCACTGGACATACAATGACAGGATTATAGTATTAAAAATGAAGGCAAAACCATTTGACATTGCAATAATACAGACATACGCACCTACTCAAGACAATACAGATGAACAAATAGAAGCGTTCTATGAAGATCTAAATACAGTTATGAAGCAAGTGAAATCTTTAGACATCTTAATTGTAATGGGTGACATGAGCGCTAGAATAGGAAAAGATATATCTACCTTGTGACTCTTATATCACCGAGTCTTATATACTCGGTGATAAAAGACCATTATAGGAAATCATGGTTTAGGAAAAATGAAATAACAGAGGAGAAAGATTAATTGAATTTTGTGAAGAAAACAGGCTAATAATATATAACACATACTTTGAGCAAGAGAAAAGGAAATTATACACATGAAAAAGCCCTGGAAATAGAAAGAAGAATAAAATAGATTACATAATGATAAAAGACACATTCCGGAACAGCATCAAGAAAGTCAAAACCTATCCAGGAGCAGATATTAATTTAGGTAACAATCATGTAATGATTAAAATGAAAATCAAATTAAAGAGAAAGAAACAAAAGACTAATTCAGCAATACCAATAGATATACCAGCTTTAAATCAGAAAGATGTAAAAGAAACTTTAACAATACAAGTAAGGAACACATATCAGAAGATGCTAGAAGAAGGGACTGATCAGTACAGAAGAGAAAATCCTGAAGAAAAAGTCACAACCAAATGGCAATGCATAAAAAACAAGAAACCTGTGATACCTTACCTAAAAAGGAAAGTAACAAAAAAAAACAACAACAAAAATGGATAGCTGATATCTTAGAAAAAAATGGAAGAAAGAAGACAAGCGAAGAACACTGCCAAATACAATGAAATTGATAATGGAATACGCCAAATGTGCAAAAAGGCAAAAGAAGACTGGCTCAACAAAAGATGCCTAGAAGTTGAAACTATGGAAAGTAAACAAAACTTAAGAGGGATGCACACAGAAATAAAGAGAATGACTAATAAAGACAAAAAAGCTGCATGAAGTCGATGTGTTACAAACAAAGAGGGAAGAATGCTAACAGACAATAAAGATATAATCGATAGATGGCAGGAATACATAACAGAATTATTTCATGAGGAAAGGGACAAAAAAACCTTTTATAAAATGTACATCCAGCTATAAAATCCTGAAATCTGAAGTAGAAAAAGCTATAAAAAGAATGAAAAAGGGAAAGGCAGCAGGATCTGACTATATACGGATAGAGAAGCGAATCAATTCAGAGGAAGAGTATGTTTACAGCACTCGGAAAAAATGATAATAATAAATGATAAATAATGAGTGGCAGTGTTCCCTAGCGTTTGGCTTTTCGTGGCAAGGCGCTGTGTCATTGAGTACGGGTTCGATCCTGCTTTGGTCCATATTTTTTTCTGTTGTTGATTATTTGTCATTTTTTCAGAGTGCTGTAAACATACCTCTTCCTCTGAATTGATTCGCTGATTATCGCCTCGGAAGTTTCCCTCTATAATATTCATTTATTATTATTTGTCTACAGATATAGAAGATACAGGCACTAGAAGTGTTTGGCATTAAAGTGATCACAGACATATGCAAGGACATATACCATAGAGGATACATACACCCCAAATGAACTAAAAACATCAAATTTCATTGCATTGCCTAAAAAGAATGGTGCAGTTGAATGCAGGGATTTTAGAACAATAAGCCTAATGAGCCAGATAACCAAAATTTTACTAAACGTTATACAGGGAAGGATTAAGAATAAAATTAATAATCAATTAGATGAGCAGCAATTTTGATTCAGGAAAAACAGCGGGACAAAAGAAGCCATATTCAGCATGAGGATATTGATTGAAAAGTACATAGAAGTATCGTAGTAGCCTCCGTCAGTCATAGTTGACTATGGATATTTCAGCGCCCCTAGATATGTTATTTTTTCTTTTCTTTTCTTTCGTCGTGTATTCTCTTTCTCTATGAATCTGTCTGCTTCTTTTTTGAGGCTAACCTTTAGAGCGTGTTTCCAGAGATTGCGGTCTGCAGCTATGTCTTCCCATGCTGCAGGGTTTATGTTCAGATTCTTAATGTCGCGTTTCCACACATCTACAAATCGAAGTTCTGGGCGTCCCCTAGTTCTTTTACCACCTGCCAGTTGTCCGTAGAGTATATCTTTTGGTATGCGGCCATCTTTCATACGGTGCACATGGTCAAGCCAGCGTACCCTACGTTATTTGAGCAGCGTGTAGATATTCGGTAGGCCTGTGCAAGTCATGACATCTGCGTTTGTCACTTTATCTCTCCTGGTGATACCTAGAATACGGCGTAGACATCGCAACATATAAGTAAACAAACCATTATATGCCTGACTCATAGACTACTCCTAAGCATGTGATAGAATACACCATAATCAACTTATAGACTGCCTAAATATATAAATCTGGACGGCACAGACATCCGACTAATATGTAATGTGTAATGGAAGCAAACAGCAATAATAAAATATAACAAGGAGAACTCTACACCCATTGATATAAAAAGAGGAGTAAGACAAGGGTGCGTCCTATCACCAAGCTTGTTCAATCTATAAACTGTGCGAATCTTTAAAAACATCACAGAAATGCCACCCCTAAACATTAATGGAAAGATAATTAATAACTTAAGATATGCTGATGATACTGAACTACTAGTAGAAAAACCTACAGATCTACAACAATTACTTGCTGAAATAAACATGACAAAAAATTATAGACTAGATATGAATATCAAAAAGACTAAAACTATCATCATGAACAAAGAAATTGCTCAAAACCCACAAGTAAAAAAGTAAAGTAAAAAGAGTAGTTACGCCAAGTGGCGTATAGGGAAATATGGTGTTAGTGTCCATATGTTTTACAGACCTTCAGCACCTGATTTTTGGGGTAATGGGGTCGGTGTTACGCCCGTGCTGCTTTACTTTCCCAGAGAAAAATCCGGTACCCATTTGAGGCTGGCTGAACCCGGAAGCCGTCGTTTGGGATCGGACTCTACCACTTGTCCTTTGTAGTCCAGTTCATTAACCACTGAGCTATCGCGGCTCCCAAAACCCACAAGTGGATATCAAAATTGAAGGAATGGACCTGGAGACTTTTCAGATCTACAACTACCTTGGACATACTATAACCAGTTATGGAAAATGTACGATTGAAATAAACAAAAGAATAGGAATGACAAAAAGCGATTTTAATGCCATGAAAAATATACTAACATCAAAACAAATAGCACCAAGGCAAAAACTAAGAATAGCAAAAATGGTACATCTTCTCAATATTCCTATATTGTGCAGAAACATGGACATTAGACAAGAAAACAGAACAGAGAATTCAAGCCTGTGAAATGTGGATATATAGAAGAATAGTTAGAATTGGATGGATAGAAAATAAAACAAACGATGAAGTTTTAAAACAACTAAAAATGAAAAGAGAACTACTAAACACAATTAGAACAAGACAAATGAAATTGTTGGGCATGCTAAAAGACATAACAGCCTACTAAATGTAATCTTTGGAGGGAAAACACAAGGTAAAAGAGGCAGAGGCAGACCAAGACTAACATGGACGAGTAACATCAAAAGATTGACAAGTCAACCTATGACAAAGTGCACCATCAAAGCAAGAGACGGAGTGGAATGGCGCTCCAAGGTAGCTAACATTCGAAGCGCAGACGGCACTCCATGATGATGATTTTGTCAGGCCATGTATTCCTAAAATGTAATTATCAGCGTTACTAAAACTACTAGATTTTTTCTTCTGTTTTTATAATATTTTGCATTATATATTCTTCATACGTCATTGCTGCCATACAGTTTCTACTTGTATGCAAGAAATTAACTGACTGAAAACTTTCAAAACAACACATATTTGTTTATACTGTAAGCAATATCACGCAAGGGAGATTATTCTAGGCTTACCACGAGACAGGTAATTCTATTAGAGTTGAATCCCCTGAAAATACGCTTAGTTTAGCACGTGGTATATTTAAAGTACAGGTCAAGGACCAAGGAGAAAAAAAAAACTACCATTTCAGCCTTCGATTGGAAAAATGGCACTTCGTGAGTAAAGCAGACACCGTTATTGAGGTCACAAGGTTTAAGGTTATTGCTCATATAATGTTCTTTCCTTCTGTTATGTTTCTTGAACACTCTAATGTTCCATCAATCCTTTCTGTGGCAGACTACAGACTAGGTATTCTCGTAGCTTTTGTTGATGACTCGTGTCATTAATATTTAGTTCCTTATGTTTTATCGCTTGGCTGAAACATTTCTCTGTTGTTTCTTCACGTATCCAAAGGCGAAAAATACTCCTGTCATCATTGTTAATTCTTCCCTTTCGATCGTATCTCTCATGTTGTTTTCTGCCATACACTTAGCACATTTCAGCGGTAGTTATTTTATTCAGATTGTTCTTCAGTTTAACCTCTAAGTTTGCCATTTGTTGTACTTTAGAATAAACACTGCGTTGCAAAATGTCAGTTTTGTCCTTAGTGCTATTTCTTTGTCACGTTTTCTTTGAAATTAGAGCTTCATCGTGTGATGACATCACCCATGAAATGTACCCAATGACAGATATTAGCATAAACACTATGTTGCCAATATGCTAGTTTCCAAAAAGATATCTTTATGCCCTAGATGTGAGGGAGTGTCCACACTTTTAAACATGTATTTGATCGACGTTTATCGGTTTTGTGCTTTATCAAAGTGTGTTAGGTTTTATATTTATATTATTTGAATTTTAAAAAATCGCTGTTCGTGATAATGAATTTAACAGTACTTGAATCACTTTAATATAAATGGCTACCAAAACTTAAAAATAATATTGCAAAGAGTATGTATCTTGAAATGTTTATAATACAGCAGTAAAGTAAAGTACGAGACTTGAACCGGCGTTTTAGCACGCGATTTCCACCCATATGTGCTCGGCCGCCTATCCAGAAATGTTCGGAGATTTCTGTATAGTGTCGCCGCAAGCATCGAAACTCAGATGCGAAGCAACATTCCTAACCTTCCCAGGGTAATACCCTGGTACCCATTTCTGCCATCGGCTGGGTCGAAAGTCGGGGTATTTTATTTTCCAACCACGAGTACAATTCACACTGCTCCCAGCGGGAATCGAACACGGGTTGTCCGAACGTCGGTAGTTCAGTCGGGTGGTTTTCCCAACTTGGCTACCGAGGCCCCCAAATACAGCAGATTCCGTAGTAATGAGAGAAAAGGAAAGCTGATATACTGGGCAAGGATGATAACACAATAAAATAGTCAAATTTATCAAACACATACCCACATAAGGTCAGTATGTTAGAATTTACAGCTGCGCATATTTTAAATAAACGACACAGCAAACACCAAACAGTTTGCACACCAAATCCATCAAATTGATCATTGATTAATCAAAAACAAAATGACGCAAACTAACAAATTAATTCTCTTGATCATTCGCTCATTTCAAGAAATGACATGCAAATGAATCTTCTTGTGCACATTCAGGTTGATTAGACAAAGTTATTTCGATCTGAAGTAGTTTCAGCCAGCAGACATACCCATTACTTTAAGTAGTTTCAGCCAGCAGACAACATACCCATTACCTTTAAGTAGTTTCAGCCAGCAGACATACCCATTACTTTAAGTAGTTTCAGCCAGCAGACATACCCATTACCTTTAAGTAGTTTCAGCCAGCAGACATACCCATTACTTTAAGTAGTTTCAGCCAGCAGACAACATACCCATTACCTTTAAGTAGTTTCAGCCAGCAGACATACCCATTACCTTTAAGTAGTTTCAGCCAGCAGACATACCCATTACCTTTTAGTAGTTTCAGCCAGCAGACATACCCATTACCTTTTTGTAGTTTCAGCCAGCAGACATACCCATTACCTTTAAGTAGTTTCAGCCAGCAGACATACCCATTACTTTAAGTAGTTTCAGCCAGCAGACATACCCATTACCTTTAAGTAGTTTCAGCCAGCAGACATACCCATTACCTTTTAGTAGTTTCAGCCAGCAGACATACCCATTACCTTTAAGTAGTTTCAGCCAGCAGACATACCCATTACCTTTTAGTAGTTTCAGCCAGCAGACACACCCATAACCTTTATAATCAAGCAGTTTATGAACATCTTAACAGAAGCAACATCGTCAAGTCATGAGCACCGTAAAATCAGCAACATACCCAAGTGCTGTAAATATCGTTTGATCACAAACATTGCCAAGTTACCTTAAACATTTGAGAGCCAAGCTTCCATCTACTCGTCTTTGCACATGAATCCACGTTCACAGACGTCAGCATAACCGGAAGGAACTTTCAGAAGCAATTGCTGCCACGCATTTAAATGCATTTTAATTGGAACACCGGTCAATATGGCGGATAGGCGACTGGAGCTGTTAAAGGCTGTGTCTGAAAAGTGTTTCTTGTTTCAGTTTCTTCATATTCCAAGTCCGGCTTGCTGGCGGTGCTACTGAGTTAAGTGCTCTGTGCACAACCTGAGATGTGTTTCATCCGAATTGTGTTTCAATATTCCGATTGCATATGATGAATGGTGATATCGCAAGACGGGAACAGATGGCTGTGTTCACTTTCTGTGCGGTTTCGCCTTATGTCTTTTGGCGTGTGCTGAGCCTGCTATGATGGGACTGCTGCTACCTTTTTTGTTTGGGAAATGAGATATTACTTCGTATGATTCCACTGGCACGGGCGGTTGAGCAACTATGGATTTTAGTTCGTTTGCAGTGATACCGGGTCCTACCATAACCATAACCATAAACCATTCAAATGAAAAGAATATGATTTAAACTGCAAGTTTTTTTCGCACCAGTAATCACCATCCACATCTCAGCAACAACAAACACGATAACTTAAACTGGGACACAATTGATCAAAAACCGAATAAAAGTTTAGCAAGAAACTGCAAGACAATAACACGGCGACATCATTAGAGAATAGCTTATATGTGACCTATGGAAGCAAATCATGGACAGAGACAAACAAATAAAAAGACGATTAGAGGCCACAGAGTCAAAATAAAAAATCATCAGTTACTTTTATACAGTAAAGACAGGAATGTTGAATGTAGAAAACAATAGAATGTTAACACATTTACACTAAATAGAATCAAATAAAAGATGATCAGAGACAATTATGTTTTGTTTCTTCATTGTATATATAATAATTTATCATTTAATTATGCTTTAATCGAAACATGGCACGCGCATTATGGTTCTGGTTTTGTTCAAAAAACCTGCAACATGTCTTACTGAATGTGGCCTTGAACTTTGAACTCATTCTGTAGTGCACAAAAATATTGACGCTGGAGTTGACAGCCTCAAGGACAAATGCTAAGGACCAGATGATGTGAAATACGTTCTGGTACCTTCCGTTGTATCTGAACTCTTGGTAGAACATCATGAGTAGAAAGTTAAATGTTGGCGGGATATAGCAGACAATAAATATAACTGATATTATAACGATCATTTTGACAACTCGTTTGTCTTTAACTGCGGTATTTTCATCTTTTAAAGCTGTCTGTGACACGGACAGCTGTCGCCATTTTGATTTCTGGTTTAGTTTCACGACCAGAATAATTGTGCAAATGGACACAGACATAAGGAAGATTGACGACAAGGTAACGCTGTGAATACAGAACATTATCGAATCAACAATGTCCTTGTTGTCGGTGTAAGTGAGGCTGTATATGGACCTGTTCCTAGAAACGTTGTACACCCACCCAAGTTTGTTGACAATGAAAACCGGAGAGAAAAGAGCGATCATTGAGAGAAATATGAAAACGTTGATGGCTTTGGTTCTGAATGGAGTAATGATGTTCTTGACCTTCAGAGGTATGGCGATACAGAGACATCTCTCCAGAGTTATAAATGCTGTGATGAAGCTCGTGATTCTGAAACAAATTACAATATACATAGATGATAACGAGATCAAGTAGTCTCTGAGCCATATATTAAATGTGTTTATTTCAATCTACTGATAATACATTTTGTTAACGGGCCAGCGTTATTTGATTTCCCGAATTTTTATTTTAATTTTCGATTGACCCAGCTATGTCCCCTTTCCCGTGTTGTCATCCTATTGTCCTTTTTTCACTAGACTGTTACCACAAACTATTATCTTGTTTTATTTTATTTTAATTAACAATGGATGCGAGTTGACGTAACAGCAATTCAAATTTGTCCTGACACTCTTTTTAAAAGATAGATATGTACGTGTTGTCTTGTTCCCCTATTGTTATGTATTGAACATATCTTTGAGATCGTTTTATAATTATTATAAATTCTATTTAAGTACTTTATTTATGAGCTAAGTTTTCATGGAAGACATTTTTGGAATCATGGTTTTAAAATGTTATTTTCTTTAGATATGCACTCAATGATCCATAGTGAAAGGTACATGTCAATTAGAGCGCAACACAAATTTGTTTCTGAATTACTAGAAAACACACGCCTTGTTCTTACATTAGTAAAACACAAGACTGAGACACAAAAAATTATATTAACGTCACATCGGTAATGAGAATCATACAAAGTAGAGCATACTATTCAAGTTAAACAAAATAAAAATAATTTAGCATAACAAATGCCATAAACTGAAAATAGTACAGTATCACTTTATAAGAATTAAAGTCACAAGGTTAACAAACAGTAATCATTGTTAACTGGCATTATAGAACAAGCATATCGGACTCCTAAAACTAAGATATTAAATTACCAGCATATCTGACACAATAACACAAACATTAAGCTATCTTCATGTCGACCACACGAAACCACCTATATATTCGTTCATTCATCGGGTACCGTCTCCACATTGAAGATTGTCTACCATGGAGCTTCAATTTATTTGTAATGTCTCTTGTCTTGAGGGTGCATGCTGTCATAAGTTCACCTGTCCACCTTTGCATGTTATCAATCCACTTTAATCTTGGTCTGTCTCTGCCTCGTCCACCTTTGCATGTTATCAATCCACTTTAATCTTGGTCTGTCTCTGCCTCGTCCACCTTTGCATGTTATCAATCCACTTTAATCTTGGTCTGTCTCTGCCTCGTCCACCTTTGCATGTTATCAATCCACTTTAATCTTGGTCTGTCTCTGCCTCGTCCACCTTTGCATGTTATCAATCCACTTTAATCTTGGTCTGTCTCTGCCTCGTCCACCTTTGCATGTTATCAATCCACTTTAATCTTGGTCTGTCTCTGCCTCGTCCACCTTTGCATGTTATCAATCCACTTTAATCTTGGTCTGTCTCTGCCTCGTCCACCTTTGCATGTTATCAATCCACTTTAATCTTGGTCTGTCTCTGCCTCGTCCACCTTTGCATGTTATCAATCCACTTTAATCCTGGTCTGTCTCTGCTTCGTCCACCTTTGCATGTTATCAATCCACTTTAATCCTGGTCTGTCTCTGCCTCGTCTACCTTTGCATGTTATCAATCCACTTTAATCCTGGTCTGTCTCTGCCTCGTCCACCTTTGCATGTTATCAATCCACTTTAATCTTGGTCTGTCTCTGCCTCGTCCACCTTTGCATGTTATCAATCCACTTTAATCTTGGTCTGTCTCTGCCTCGTCCACCTTTGCATGTTATCAATCCACTTTAATCCTGGTCTGTCTCTGCCTCGTCCACCTTTGCATGTTATCAATCCACTTTAATCTTGGTCTGTCTCTGCCTCGTCCACCTTTTACTTTCCCTTTCAAAATGTGTTGTGTCTCTTCACATGTCCCAACAATTTCAGTTCTCCTTTTCGA
This sequence comes from Megaustenia siamemsis, assembly GCA_032433765.1. Classification (NCBI taxonomy): domain Eukaryota; kingdom Metazoa; phylum Mollusca; class Gastropoda; order Stylommatophora; family Ariophantidae; genus Megaustenia; species Megaustenia siamemsis. Next base: position 11,193,692 of record JAVIAB010000073.1, read on the forward strand.
ATTCTGTTCTTTGCTTATGTTTACCTAATTCAAAAAATAACTGTTTACATGTTTATATAAATGAAAAGAGAAATGTGTTGGGCTCTGGCAGTGGATGAAGACTATTAATAGTTTTTAGGCCGATTCGTTTGAATGCAAGGACATCTGAAAAAAAGAGACACTAAGTATACGGACAGACTTAATAAGTTATTTATTGTGGAGAGTGGACCAGCTAGGGCCCAGTATGGCTTTGTAAATTCTCGCAGTGAGAGGAGACGAGTAAATGATTGATGCGATACATGTGTAGTACACTACGTCAAAAGGAGTGAAACAAGAGCGCCACACAGGACGCCAAAGAATATGATTTATCAAAGAAATGGCTTTTGTATTCATGAAGAAAATTGTTCAATAGCACACCCTACATTAGGCATTGTACCAATCCTAAACTATACACAGAAACAACCTATAAACGTGTTTGCCTATCTAGAAACAATGCCGTGTGCTTTCTTACTATTCAAATCATATATTAAAAAATTAGAAGGAAGAAGAGCAAAAGGTAGACCCAGAGTAAGACGGGCAGACAACATCAAAGAAATGTTACATCATCAATTGACAAAGGGTGAGTTAGTCAATAGGACAGAGACTAAAACTTTGTATCTCCCTCGACACCCGAATGGGTACAAGAGAAAGTGAAGACAAGATAGCGACATTCTACTTTTGAAAAACTTTGTAAGTATATGTCTTACCTATTAAAGCAACAATGCGGCCAACCTCCTGTGACATACATCACGTCAGAAAAATTAATGGGCATATCCATCATGATAAGTAGGGGGTTGTAGCATATACTGGTCCAGAACATCGTGATTGAGGAAGCGAGGTCTGATATCGCTAGGCCTTAAACAAAAATAGACGTACTAACTTCACAAGAGTGTCCACATCTACTGTTGATCAAATCGGCAATTAAATGTTTTTGATGTCCCTTTCTCTTATATTTAGTTGAGCTTCCATCGTTACATACTTTCTTATGTTATTACATCGTTACCGCTTGTATTCGATTTATGGTGTGTGCTATCTACTTTATAAGGAACTCAATAGATGTACATGTTCTGTACTGTCCGCTCGTTATGATCGTGTCAGAGATTTTACACTTTAATTTGGAGAAAAAAAGAAAAGAAAAGAAAATGAAATTACTTAATAGACCCAAAACACATCTCTTTACATTTCACTTACGCCATCATCTCTCACCAGTACAATAAAAATGTGCTATTAAATTTGCAATACGCGTAATTCTTTACCTTGTGTCAGTTTAATCCCTTGTTGTGTGAATGATTGCATGAATTAAATATCGTACATGTATTATTATAGAGGATTAAGTAAACTACCATCTCTAATAAGACCGGATCAATTTAAATCATGTTAATTCTATGGGGCGGGGGGGGGGGGGGAGAGAGGAGAGAAAATGATTCGACTTTAGTGCAAATAGGACCTATAGTCCGTTCAGAAATTCATAATCACACCTGAATTAGTTTTGCGTGATAACCGCTTGTTATTTTGGTTTCACATTTTGCATGGAATCTTAGAATATTGATGACGTTATAGAAATATTTTTGCTCTGAGAAATTTGATCTAGTTTAAAAGTTTTCTTCTTTAGGCTATCTTAAATTCACCCTGTTCGAATTTGACACCATTTTAGGATATATACATTAATTTGGTGCGGTCGTTGACGTAAAATAGTTTGGCTATTGCAGAAACACTAACTTCAGGAAAATCCCGTGCACAAAACTGAATTGTTATTGAACGACATGACGCACCACGGCCTGGGCATTAATTACCGAAGGGAAGGCATATCTTTATTAATTTTGTGAAGACTCAGTAGACAATTTGTTGACTTTAAATACCAACATTTATATCTAAATTACAATGAGTTTGAAATGCAAATTTATAACTATGCAAAAGACGTGTGTTCAACATGTGTTGCGGGTGGAAGATGAGTACTGGAAACGAGATGGATTACTATTTGTCCAGCCATTAATGATTATCAACCTCTTGGAATCGTCAGATTCGGAATGATTAAAATTAAGATGAATTCAATTCCAGCTGCAGTTAGGACATCCTGGGGTGTAATGGTGACCGAAGGACAACACTAATTGTAACCAATTGAATTCATGTTTGCAAATACACATAACGAACAACACCCACAATTAAGCACTATGTAGATACGCCTCTGACAAGAATTGCGGTAAACTGGACAAATTAACACGATTACTGTAAACTCTAAAATTTGAATCAACTTGTATGATATCGTCATACAAGATCAAATGAATTCGTTGATGTGCAAAATCTGTTGTGTTTGTGGAATAAAAAATACCAAAATCTTTGCGTCATCAATATTCTAAGATTGCATGCAAAATGTGAAACCAAAATAACAAGCGGTTATGACGCAAAGCTAATTCAGGTGTGATTATGAATTTCTGAACGGACTATAGAACAGCCTTTTGCCTTTTGGTACAAATTGTGAACGATTAATATGAGTCTATTGTTTTATACCTGTTTAGAAAGGTTCATTTTCTTAATAGTTTTAGCTGCTACTAATCATCATCATTGAGTGCCGTCTCCACATCGAAGGATGGCTACCATGGAGCGCCATTCCACTCTGTGTCTTGCTTTGATGGTGCATATTGTCATAGGCTGACTTGTCCATCTTTTGATGTTACTCGTCCATGTTAGTCTTGGTCTGCCTCTGCCTCTTTTACCTTGTTTTTTTCCCTTCTAATATTACTTTTATTAGGCTGTTGTGTCTTTTAACATGACCAAAAAATTTCATGTCTTGCTCTGTTTTTTTGTAGTTTAGTGTGTTCTTTTTTCATTTTTAGTTGTTTTAAAACTTCCTCGTTTGTTTTCTTTTATTTCCATCCGATTCTGCCTATTCTTCTATAAATCCACATTTCAAAGGCTTCAATTTTCTGTCCTGTTTTCTGGTATAATGTCCATGTTACTGCACCATGCAGGAATATTGAGAAGATGTAACATTTTGCTATTCTTAGTTTTAGCCCTGGTGTTATTTGTTTTGTTGTTAGTATATTTTTCATGGCATTGAAATTACTTTTTGCCATACCTATTCTTTTATTTATTTCAGTTGTACATTTTCCATCACTGGTTATAGTATGTCCCAGGTAGTTGTAGTTCTGAACTGTCTATAGATGTATTCCTTCAACTTTGATATTTAATTGTAGGTCTTGAGAATTTCCTTTGTTTATGGTCATAGTTTTAGTCTTTTTTATATTCATATCTAGTACATATGCTTGTCATGTTTATTACATTAAGTAATTGATGTAGATCTTTAGGATTTTCTGCTAGTAGAACAGTATCATCAGCATATCATAGGTTATTGATTATCTTACCATTAATGTTTAGGCCTGGCATCTCATTGATGTTTTTAAAGATTTGCTCAGTGTATAAATTGAACAAGCTTGGTGATAGGATGCATCCTTGTCTTACTCCTCTTTGTATATCAATGGGTGTAGAGTTCTCCTTGTTAAATTTTATTATTGCTGTTTGCTCCCAGTACAAATTACATATCAGTCGTATGTCTGTGTCATCCAGATTTATATCTTTTAGGCAGTCTATAAGTTGATTATGGTGTATTCTATCAAATACTTTGGTGCAGTCTATGAAGTAGGCATATATTGGTTTGTTTATTTCTATGTACTTTTTTTATCAATGACGTCATGCTGAATATAGCTTTTTTTGTCCCACTGTTTTTACTGAATCCGAATTGCTGCTCATCTAATTCATTATTAATTTTGTTCTGAATCCTTCCTTGTATAACTTTTAGTAAAATTTTTGTTACCTGGCTCATTAGGCATATTGTTCTAAAATCGCTGCATTCAACTGCACCATTCTTTTTAGGCAATGCTATACAAGTTTATGTTTTTAGTTCATTTGGTATGTATGCTGTATGGTATATGTCATTGCATATGTCTGTGATCACTCCAATGCCAAACTCTTCTAGTGCCTGTATCATCTCTATTTGTATATTGTCAGGTCCTGCTGATTTTCCCTTTTTCAATGTTTTTATAGCTTTTTCTACTTCAGATTTCAGGATTTTATAGCTGGATGTACATTTTATAAATGTTTTTTTGTCCCATTGGTCATGAAATAATTCTGTTATGTATTCCTGCCATCTATAGATTATATCTTTGTTGTCTGTTAGCATTCTTCCCTCTTTGTTTGCAATGCATCCGTTTCCTGTAGCTTTTTTGTTTTTATTAGTCATTCTTTTTATTTCTGTGTGCATTCCTTTTATATTTTCTTTACTTTCCATAGTTTCGACTTCCAGTCACCTTTGGTTGAGCCAGTCTTCTTTTGCCTTTTTGCACATTTTTCGTATTTCACTATCAATTTCCTTGTACTTGGCAGTGTTTTTCGCTTGTCTTCTCTTCTCTCTTCCATTTTTTTCTAAAATGTTGTCAGTTATCCATTTTTGTTTTTTGTTACTTTCCTTTTTGGGTAAGGTGATGCGGGATTCTTGTATGCTGTTTTTTATGCATTGCCATTTGGTTGTGACTTTTTCTTCAGGATTTTCTCTTCTGTACTGCTCAATTCCTTCTTCTAGCAGCTTCTGATATGTGTTCTTTACTTGTACTGTATAAGTTTCTTTCATATCTTACGGGTTTAAAGCTGTTGTTTCTATTGCTATTGCTGAAATAGTATTTTGTTTCTTTTTCTTTAATTTGAGTTTCATTTAATCATTACAGGATTGTGATCTGAGTTAATATCTGCTCCTCGATAGGTTTTGGCTTTCTTGACGCTGCCCCGAATCTGTCTTTTATCATTATGTAATCTATTTGATTTCTCTTTCTATCTCCAGGGCTTTTCCATGTGTATAATTTCCTTTTCTCTTGTTCAAAGTAGGTGTTACATATTATTAGCCTGTTTTCTTCACAACATTGAATTGATCTTTCTCCTCTGTTATTTCTTTTTCCTAACCCATGATTTCCTATAATGGTCTTATATCTGCCTTTTCCTACGTTAGCGTTCATGTCACCCATTACAATCAAGATGACTGAAGATTTCACTTGCTTCATAACTGTATTTAGATCTTCATAGTATGCCTCTATTTGTTCATCTGTATAGTCTTGAGTAGGTGCGTATGTCTGTATTATAGCTATGACAAATGGCTTTGCCTTCATTTTTATTAATATAATCCTATCATTGTATGTAAGTATTTAAATATTTTTGTAGTTCTCGTTTTATTAGTATTTCTACCCCTCTTTGGTGTTCTGTATTGTTACCTGAGTATATAAATGTATATTTATCGTCTTGTATGCATCCACTTTCCTTCCATCTTGTTTCTGATATGCCTAAAATATTTATGTTTAATCGCTCTGCTTCTACCATAAGATTTTCTAGTTTTCCTTGTTGGTATAAGGTCCTAACATTCCATGTGGCTATTTTTAGTTCGTTTCTAAAACGTTAGTTAGAATCTCTCTCCATGGCTTTCTTTGGACTGTTACGTGATGAGGCTCCAATATCTTTCACGGTGGTCTACCATATTCAGCTTCTACTAAACGTATGTATATACATTAATGACTCTGATAATATTTCTTCTCGCATCCACTTACTGATGCAGGTGTATATCATTACCATCATTATCATATTTAATTGTCATTCCTGTTGATTGATGTGATCGTTCATCTTCACACATTTTTTATTTCAACTGTTGATGTTTTTATCCCTGTTGTTGACCTCCAACCAAACTTTTCTTTAAATTGTTTGAATGTTTTTCTTTTTGCTTCCTTCTATTTCATTTATCTTCAGTGTTTCTTATCCCAATACGCTCATTATGTTCAAGTTATATATAACTTGAAGATAAGTAGGAAATTGGCAAACACAAATGATTTCATTAGTGAGCAGAAAACACCATCATTGAGTGCAGTCACTGCAATGAATGTTGGGTAATATGGAGCGCCGTTCCGCTCTGTCTCTTTCTTTGATGGTGCAGGTTGTCATAGGCTGACTCCGTCCATCTTTTGATGTTACTCATCCATGTTAGTCTTGGGCTGCCTTTGTCTCTTTTACATTGTATTTCCTCTTCCAAGATTACTTTTAGTGGGCTGCAGTGTCTTTTAACATGCCCCACAAATCTCATTTGTTTTATTTGAATTGTGTTTAGTAGTTCTCTTTTCATGTTTGGCTGTTTTAAGAATTCAGTCTTTGTTTTCTTTTCTTTCGACCCAAATTTTCCTATTCCTAAATAAATTCACATATCAAAAGCTTCAATTTTCTGCTTTATTTTCTTGTCTAATGTCCTGTACCTTACAGGAAGCTGAGAAAATATAAAAGTTTTCTATTCGTAGTTTAGCCAAGGTGTTTTTTGTTTTGGTGTTAACAAGAAAACATATGTTTTAATGTCGTTGTGTTGAATTGAAATTATTTGTGAAGATGTTGAACATACTCATCAAGCTAATGTTGACGCTATCCTTGAATCCTTGCTTAACAAACACATAAATTATTGCAATATTTGACCCTACACCAAACAAACTGACTATCCCGCAGAGAACAGAGAAATTAATCAGTTGCAACCACCTTATGACACCATCAGGTATGGATACAACTAAAGTATCAGTAGTGTCAATATCAATGATAGTAAAATTATCTATCCTAATATAACCAGTCGATAAGTTATTCAGTGGCATGGTTTTTTTCTTCAAAATCTACGCCATTCATGGATATTGGTGAGTTTAGGAACACACACCGCAGGTCTGAGAAAGCTGTAACTCTTCAATACATTATATTTGAAGAGGTACAAATTGATGTGTAATTGGACATAAGAGCATGGTCCAAAATTATGGAACACTTATTTTTTATGTCATGAGTTTGGATAATAACCCACTTCACAATTCAATGAGTAATTCGAATTGATAATATGTTTCGAAGCAAGAACGTGAACACCAAGTCCTTCTAAATATTTTAACAAAACGTATTATTGGAAAAAAAAACGGTGTTTTAGCTGAATTTACGTGAATTAATTTCATTTTACTTCACATTAAACAAAATCATAAGTACTAACAAATTAATATTTCATTATGACAAAAGGATAATTTCTAAGTAACAATTATATTCTTATTCACGCGTTTTTCTCAATCTTAACTTTGGATTTCAGGAAAACTTCGAGTAATTCAAAAATGTATATGTTTGTAATCTTTCCTGTCTTAATTATAATATAATGTCGTATAATTATAAAATAATGTCTGTAGAAGTAGTGACAGTAGTATTTCTTGTTCTTTATACCAACTGATAGTGACAATGGAATAAATATCTTTCTAAGGTTCTTCTCTCAGATTACTTTTTCTAATGTTCGTGTGCCTCTAGTCAGTAACGTTTTTCATTTGAGTCCGCCTGCTCTAAAACCATCTTTAAACTGTCTGCTTTATGTTTTATTCAAGCGCTTCCCAGCCATGTTTTGTTTGTACCGAGAGGATTTATGTCACATCAACATACACATATGTAGCTCAGATGTTGCTGTTTTTGTTTCTTTTTGATGTCTTTATATAAAATGTTTCTGGGAAATATTCCGATTTGAACTCGACACAAATGAACTGACCATTTTCATTAGACGATATCGATGATCAATAACGTGAGCCTCAATCAATATCTGGCGCGTGATCTCTCCAGGAGACTCCAAATACACGTCTCGTGTGGAGTGTATGAAATATGGTTCGTCCCTTTTTCTTGCGTGGTATCCGAAGAACGAGGTCAGCTAATGTATAGGAGAGCGCTCACTACACATACTTCGTTTATAGCAACCTTAGTTTTGTCGGTCAGAGTGTTGTTGCTCCACGGTTGGTGTGTTGTTGTTCCACGGTCTATGTTTTGTTGTTCCACGGTCTGTGTGTTGTTGCTCCACGGTCGGCGTGTTGTTGTTCCACGGTCTGTGTGTTGTTGCTCCACGGTCGGCGTGTTGTTGCTCCACGGTCGGTGTGTTGTTGTTCCACGGTCTGTGTGTTGTTGCTCCACGGTCTGTGTGTTGTTGCTCCACGGTCGGTGTGTTGTTGTTCCACGGTCTGCGTGTTGTTGCTCCACAGTCTGTGTGTTGTTGTTCCACGGTCTGTGTGTTGTTGTTCCACGGTCTGTGTGTTGTTGCTCCACAGTCTGTGTGTTGTTGCTCCACGGTCTGTGTGTTGTTGCTCCACGGTCTACGTGTTGTTGCTCCTCGGTCTACGTGTTGTTGCTCCACGGTCTGTGTGTTGTTGCTCCACGGTCTGTGTGTTGTTGCTCCACGGTCGACGTGTTGTTGTTCCACTCTTAGTTTCAGACTCAACAACGATTGTGAAGCCAAGCATATCTCTTATAGCTCTGTAACCATCACGTGATTTGTTACCAGTTAGTGATTATTGGTAATGAGCTGGTATTAGTGTAGTTACATTTGCTTACATTTTCGAATGTAACTGCTTATGACGATATTCAGAAGTTATACTTCCTGGGCCATCACGAGTATCGTTTGTACTTGGTTTTGGTCTGTACAAAAATGTCGTAGGATGGATAATTACTTCATGTGGATATGACATGCGACATTGCCGCCGCAATTGTCATTGACAATATCATAACTTAACTTGTGAAGATTTTATATGAGCCTACCTAACACAAGTAGAGAAAGATTGCTCCAGGACCTGATGAAGATTTGTATGAATATATTAAGTACTTTAAGGAAAGATGCATTAAATATGTAATCATTAATTGAAATAAATATAACAACAAAGAAAAGCTAAAGTGTCTGCAGATTGGCTACATAATTATTTCTGACTTTAATATAAACTTGGTAGAAATGTCGTGCCTAAAACACACAATTCATTTGAACGTATATTAAAAGAAATAACACGTTTTCTTTCTATACTTGAACACGAAACACGAAAATCTCAAAAGATACAGATAAAGGCATTTGTTTGCATCTTTACTGTAAAGTGATTCTTAGAGAAATCTGTGATGGGAGATCCTTGCTTCATCACAGACTAGTTGTTCCCTCCTTCAACTGAAATAATAAACGATATAGGCAATGAAAGCCCAACCTATAAAAAATGTTGTTTATATACAAACCTAGTTGTCGTACAGACTTCAGAAAACATTACAATGGATCCCAGGCAACTTAGAAGGTCCTGGCAAAGACGAGATGGGCAAATTAATCAAGAAGTGTTCAAGAAAAGATTAACTTTTACACTCCAACGAGCCTGAAGACTGTCGAACGTCTAATGGTAATAGCAAAAAGAGAACCTTGGCTGAACAGTCAAACACGAGGAACAATGGCAGTGAAATGTATAAAAGACTAAATTACCGTAATCTAGAAAGCAAAATCAGTCTTCTGAAAAAGGGTGCCCACTTTTTCACGACTCCATACTCAACACATAGTTTTACAATCAGTGAAGCATATTAAAACAATCTTCTAGGTGGTATCTGAGTACGAATCTTTGTGAAACATATTAAAACAATCTTCTAGGTGGCAGCTGTGTACGAATCTTTGTGAAACAGCTGTGAATTCTCTTTGAGTATTCATTATTTAAGATATGTAGGTCGAATGTCAGAGAACCGTAGAGTGATGGATGAATATCAAATAACCACAGTGATTGCATAAACATTTGTCTATTTTTACACGAATATGGCCAACTATTCATCATCATCATGTGTCATACCGGTTGGCATAGGCGATCATGTCCTTCCACAATCTTTTATCTACAGTTATTTGTTATTGGTTATTGGTTATGGAAGGCCTCGGTATCACAGCAAACGAATTAAAATCCATAATTGCTCAACCGCCCGTGCCAGTGGAATCATCCGAATTACTAATTCATCTCCCAAACAAAGAAAGGTAACTGTAGTCCCCATCGTATCTACAGTGCATCGTATCAATTCTGTTGTTAACTGTTTTCCACGCTATGACACCAAGCTATCCAGTATTTTTTCTCTTTGTCGTCAAAGATCTCTCTTCCTTTTTGTTTTGCCAGTTTTAACCAAGTATTCCAACTTTCCTTTTCTCATGATGTGCCCAAACAATGTGGATTGTTTCTTTCTGATGTTTTTTAAGAGTTCCGTTTTTGTGGCCAACTATTTTGGCTCCAGAATTGATAATCTTGATAATAAAAGTGTGAAATTTATTAGTCATCGGTTGTCTGTAAAATTGGGTATCACAGACACAGAGAAAGTAGAAAATGTAAATGTTTTTTTTTTCAATATCAGTCGTTCAAATAAAACCACTTTCGATTCCTGTATTAATTACCTCTTCTAACTTCCATAACGTTGGAGATGTTGGGGCACCACGGACAGACACCATCAGCTTTCTCCGTGTATCTTTACCTTCAGTCTTTCTTTGGGACTGCGAAGTTGAGGTCTGACCTTGATGTTATCTTCCATCTCTTTCTCTATCTACATCCCCTAATACCATCCACAGTTCCTACCTGAATGATCTTTCATCATTATCATGAGGTGCCATCGTATTTTTCTCTTGGCTCTCATCTGCTCTTCTGTCCATTCATTCTGCCTTTTGTTATAGTATTCATGCCTTCTTTTGACATGACATGCACACTAAATGTAGATTGTCTCTTCAGAATTATTTTTATGTTTTTCCTGCTTTCTCCAACTCGTTTTAAACATTCTTCATTTGTCATTATGCTATCCACAGAGTCCGTAGCATTCTGATAAACCACATATCTGCCACCTTTGATGTTCTTTGCGTTGTCGTACTTATCGTCCATAACTCACTTTCACATCATACAACAGGTTGGATGTAGCACTTTAGTACACGTTTTTAAACTTGAATTGATAATGATATGTTACATAGTATGTTTCACATTCGAATGAATTATGTTTTTGCTTGTCCTATTCTTCTCTTAATTTCGGAAGTGCATCTGCCATCCAATGTTATTATTGATCCCAGGTATTTGAATCTACTCACTTGTTTCAGGATTTTCCTCACTTAGGTTTACTCTACATTCTGCTGTGTTTTTTTAATATTATAAAAGTTTCTGTCTTTTTGACGTTTAGAGTCAGCCCTTTTGTTCCCTTTCTGTCACAATTTCATCGAATAGATTTGGTAGATTTTCTTATTTTTCTCCTATCAATATTATGTCATATGCAAATCTGAAGTTGTTTATGTTCCTTCCCTCAACTTTAATGCCAGCCATGTTCGCAATTGTTCTTAAAATACTTTCGTTTCATGAAAAAAAATAGACAGGTGACAATACACTTCCCTGTCGCACCCCTTGTCATAGTTGTTGATATTCTCCATGCTTTTCAACGATTTTGCTACAGCATATTAAAACAAGTACGTGTCAAAATCTTTTCATTGTGTACTTCTTCCTAGAAGACCTAGAAAACCCACAAGTGTCCGTTGATTTAGTGTGCTTGAATGATGGAAGGGCAACAAGAATGGCCACTCGAACAGGGGACTCTGATAGTGTCATAGACCTGGCACTGGTGTCTTTCACCTTTGCACCGGTTTGCAGGTGGAGTGCACTGGGGTCCCAGGGAAGTGATCACTATCCATGTGTCCTCCTAATTGAGAAAAGCAGAAATAGCAACCATAAAAGAAAGCTCCACACATTCCACTACAAGAAAACAGACTAGGACGTCATTAGCAAAATCAGACATAGGAAACAGAGCGCCCCTCGTAGGAGGCAGGAGCTATGGACGCAGCCACCCTGGTGGAACGTAGTTGTCGAGGAAGCTTGGCGGAGCAAGAGACAAACGGTCAAGACATGGCAGAACACAACCTGAGCTCTTGAAGCGTGTGAAAGTAGAGGTCGACCAAATAGTGATACAATTTAAACTATGTGCTAAGCAGGATAAGGATGCAAAATGGGATGACTTCTGTAAAAAAGTGTGCTCAGAAAAATCTATAGCCACATTCTGGCGCCTTCATCAGAGCATACATGGCACAACACGACACAGAGGCATACCAGACTTTCAGAGCACAGGCCAGATATGGCACAAATCTGATGAGAGCAAAGGGAAGGCCCTGCTTTCCCGCTACATTGAGCAGACGGACCAAAGAAATGAGGCTGTAAGAATGAGGATACGGGGATCGCTGTCAAAATTGTGTAAGGATGCAGTGCTGGAAGAAGATCTCACAATCACAACCGGTACCATTCGCACGACACTTAAAAGGTCACACAACACTGCTCCTGGTCCAGATGGTGTTCGGTACGATCACATAGGCGATTTAGCTGACGACGACTTGACAAAACTGGCCAATGAGTTTAATGCCAGCATTCGGAGTGGCCAGATTAAGGAGAAGTGGCTACACAGCTACTTACTACCGCTACCGAAGCCAAACAAGGACCATTCTCAGATCAGTACCTACAGAATCATCACAATGCAGAACACTATAGGCAAGCTACTGGAGAAAATAGTTGCCCGTTTCCTCGTCTGTCACCTTGAACAGACACGCGTATTCCCACCCACACTCGGATGTTATAGATATAACAAAGAGACATGGCTCAATGCGGCATCTATGCCTATGATGTCTTCGAAGGCTTCCACAGACGAGAGAAGAGATGTGCTGCTGCTATAGATCTGGAGGATGCATACAACATGGTACCATTTGAATATCTCATGCATATGCTCCTCAAACTGGCGGTGCACACCTTCCTCATTAGATGGATCGCCGCGGCACTGTTTCTGATACTCAGATGTGGAAGTTGGTCTTCCGAGTCAACATCCATTTGTCCAGGGCTGCCACAAGGCTCACCATTGTCACCAGTTCTATTTGACGTATACACAATAAGGATCACGGAACAACTGCTGGATGGGAGGGGAAGAACTATGACTTTTGCTGATGATATTCTGGTGTATCGACATGGAAGAGACAGACGGGGAATCGCCTCCACAATGCAAGACGTACTCGATCGCATTTCTTCCTGGTGTGGGGTTTCAGGTGCCTTGGTTAATCCTAATAAAGCATCAGTTTCATGGTTCTCTCTAAACAATCATATCATTAATACGACCACAAAGGTAGGTAGTAGAATGGGAGCTGATGAGGTGACCAGGGACAAGTTGA